>JAXGGA010005872.1:0-74387 GCA_038373865.1 Uloborus plumipes
TTAAAATTAAATTTTGAATATTTTTTTATTTTTAAACTGAAATATAATCGACCTAATGGCCAAAAATTACTTGGTTGATATTTTAAATTTGGACCTGTAACAAAATTCGACATGGTACTGATAAACATTTAGATTTTACAAGGGATGTTATTTTATTATGTAGAAAAAACAATCCCCTCATCGATGGGTCATTTCTCATAAATTTTTATTTTATAATAGAGCCCGCTTATTAGAATATCAGTTAAAAGAATATCTCGCTTATTATAATACATTTTCAATGTACCAAACTGTTGGAATGCATTATTTTGATCCTGGATAATGGAATATCCAGCTTATTAGAATATTTTTCCATGGAAAATGGATATTCCATTAAGCAGGTCCAACTGTACTTGAAGAAAAGGGGAAAGGGAGCAAAATTGAAGTTCATGGCAGTTCACAGCTCAAATACATAAATTCCTTACTTTAACATTTTGCTTTGATTTCTGATTCTCCAGAGAGCAAAGAGCGGATTGATACATGTAGCCAACAATTCCAACAGCCATGGGATCTTGAGCTGATATTTCTTGCAGCAGTGATATCACCTACAGGGAATGCAAGATATGTTTAAGTTTTTGTTATACTTGCTTTGTCATTTGTGGGTGGTTGAACTTGGCGGGATACTTTGTGTTTCTTAAAAAACTCGTGGATCCGCTTACTCTACATATATAAGTTTGATGAATCATGCACTAAATGCTTCACTAAATGCAATAAATATTTATTTGAAACTCACAACACACTAAATAATATTTATAAGATGAATTATAGAATATATAAAGAGATATGAATACAGTGCTAAAAGATGCTACAAAGCTGCTTCTTAAGACTCAGAATTGAAAAGTTTTTTGAAGCGTTGCCACACGCATGCAAGCAAAGGACATTAATAATTAAATTAAAGATTAAGCTGCAGCGCTCGGCAAGAACTTTCAGTGAGTGAGAAAAGCTTCTCAATTCTGGACGAAAACAAAAATGAATAATGATAGTAATAAAGATAACTGCTGAGCAAATATTTAGAAAAGTGCCAATTTGAGTCCCAAGGGAATTTTCACTAGTATTTCAATAACTAGTTAAAAAAATAATTTTCCCCAGAAAGAAGATAAGGTTCTGCTTTCATTTCATCTAATAACATCAGAAAAAAAAAATTTTTTTCTTCAGAAAATATTGTTTTTATACATCAAAAATCAGATCGGTAAGTGTCCCAAGTAGCAAAGCTTAGCATGCAAACAGGTCATGCGCACTTTCTAACTTCCCAAAAAAACGCACTTGCACAAAAAAACGATTCTATTTTTACCCCTTTGTTAATATTTTACTTCATTTTTGTTTTAATCGTTTTCTGATTTTCTAGCCGATGCGAAATAAGCGTGTCCCAAGTTTCGCCGTCAGAGTGGTAACAATAACTTCCGATCTATGTTTAGGCTCCCAAAATCATTTCCTGCACCAAAACCACGTGATACTGAGTACCTGGCTGACTGTTTTATCGAATCGTAATTAAAAATTTGCATTTCTGCATCTAAAATTGTAGGTAAGATTTTTTAAAGTGATTTTATAAAATGTGTGTCATTTGAGTCATCAGATCGGTAACACGCTCTAAAATGCGCAGTTTTTATTGTTTTAAAAATTATTTTATATATAAGTATAGTCCTTTGTTACAAGTGAAAAAACCACGTGTTTGATTTTGGTTTAGTGCGATCGACTCGGAAATAAAAAAAAAACTTTGTCAGTTTGTCAGATCGGTAACAGTCAGAGCGGTAACATTGAAAAACAGCAAATATGTTACAGAACTAACTCACACGTTTCAGAATTATAAAAAGCAAAAATAATAGGTTTTAGCCATATATATTGAATATTTTTGTTCTTAAAAAATGAAAAGCAATGAGTTTCAGTACAATTGCTTCATTTGTGGTTTGTATGACCTAACAATAGAAGTTAGTAAAATAAGAAAAATTGACACTGCAGAAATTAAGTTAATTAATTATTATTATTTTATTTATTTATTTTTTTGGTGCTTCAATTTCTCATAACTTCGCTAAATAACTAGATAATAACTAGCATGCTAAACTGAATTTCTGATCAAGAAATTAAATTCCCTGTAACTAATTAAAGAAAAGCAAGCAGCAGAGTTGTGTGTTGCAAAAGTTGAAGTTGTGTGTTGTTTCAAAACAAAACAATTGTTTTATTAGCTTGGATTTGGTAATCTCATAATTTATTTTATCTAAAAACCTTATCGCTCATTTTTATTTCCAAGAAATGCTTTTTTATAATAAAATTTGATTTTTTAGCCTAATATATATATTTTAATATAATTTTCTTAATTCTATGTTAAAAATGCAAGGAAATGATATCATATTTAGAGATGTTAACGAAGACTGAAAGCATAAACTCAAATATGTAACTCATATTAACATCAGATCTGTAACATTCATCAGATCTGTAACGGCTTAAAAGTGAGTAATCTAAAGAGGGGGTAAATAACTTCCTTGACCTCCCCCTTTTATTTTCTTGCATTTAGACCCAATTTAGACTTAAAATCCAATATTAGTTTTTTTCTGCAAAAAAATTTTTTTTTCAGAAAACTCCAACTTCAAATTGGCACTTTTCTAAATATTGGCTCTGCTGTTAAATTTAACAAATTAGTTCTAAGGCTGAACTTGATCAGGGATTAATTTGTGGATTGAAAGTTTTGAAAATAATACAGGCTTTTGAAGCTTCCTTTTATTTTAAAAGCATATTTAAATAATTTTTCCACCATGAATTCTTATGGTATTTCTAGCATGGGTCTGATAAGTTGAACTACAACTTTGACAATATTCATCTCTTATCAACACCTCCTAAATTCTAAATGCCTACTACATTTGCTCCGCTACGGGAGACACTGGTTCCACTTTGAGTGCCACCTTGCGGTAATCCGATGATGGGATTGTTATGGTGATAAATACAAACAATAATAGAATTAAATTTTTTGATTGGCTAATTTTTTGAATTTAAATTTAGAATTCAACCAATCGTCAATTTCTCTTGTCTCGAAGAACTCCGATAGATGGCAGTGCGTTGTGAACCAAGGGAGAAATTTTGCTCTGTGCTAAAAACCAGAAAGCAGCAGACATTTAGTATTTAGGAGGCGTTGCTCTTATTCAGATAACAAAGAAGGGATATATGATGAGTTGAGTTGCATTACTTTGGTAAATGCTAAGTAAAAGTATTCCAAATCAAATTTATGCCAATAGCACACTGGTTTCCAACTTTTTTCAAATTATGACATCTTTTTCGCCAATTAAAAAACCTGAAAGCCACTATGTGTGTGACACCACATACCGTGCTTGTTTTACCATGTTGTTAGGACCCATGGTACTTAAGACACATTATTTATTTATGCTTAATTATGCATTTAACACACAATAATTATAGAAATGAAAAAATAGTAGTGCCTATAATTTTGTAATATCTAATTTGATACCTTCAAAGTTCTTGCACTCAAATACTGATTTTCTGATTTACCAAATATTTGCAACAATATAAACAATAACAAAAAAAAATTGTGAACTTACTAAAACTAGCAAATAATACAGTTAACTATTAATGAAACAGGAACTCGATGACAACTGTTACAAGAACATTTTTAATAGTATTCTTTTATTCATAAAGTTAATAGTTAATTAACATTGCTACAAGGGAAAATAAAGTGATGCCATTTATTGGGGATGCACCTAAATAATCGGCCACTTTGTCAATTGCTAATCATCGGCAAAAAAAAATTTTTTAATATTACTTTTTAAAGTATACATTCACCAAGAATCTATGATAAACTATTGTATTATCAGTAATAAATGTAATTTTCTGGAATAACATGCAGTATGAAAGTGAGCAGAGTAAAAACAAAACAAATATTCCATACAATGCATAAAACTGATTGGAATATTAAAAGAAAACCCTCTGTTAAATTCTGAAATTTTTAATTGGAATACGAAAACATAAATATTTCATTTATAATCAGTCAAATGTTGAAAGTAAAAATTCTTAGAGGATGCTTGAGCAAGAAACTACGATGGATAAATTAATAAACAAGAAATAAATAATTTTCTGCAAACACAAGTATAACATGTAGTACAAAGTGTAGTGTAGTAAGTAAAAAAAAATAATTTAAAGAATGAAGTACAAAATAGCAATAATAATGATAAAATAATAATAATATTAGTCCTCTCAGTTCATACAGATTATTTAATAATTTAATATTCCTATTCTGAACCAATACACACACTTTGACAATGTTGCAGCATTTTTCATGTGATGATACTTTTTCCTTAGCATAATGCTTTTAGATAACCTCAAATTTTCAACGAATAAAACACTTGAAATAAATAGCAATTTATAATTGAAAAATTAATTTGAATTAAGAAAATTAAAGTGCTCACCACAGCTCCTCTCTAATTTTTCAAAATAATTTTCATTCTAAGCTCGAATGCAATTTTATTCACAAAAATATGGTAATTGTTTCAAAGAAAATTGATAAAATTTTGAAAATAAGTATTTTGAGAAAATTGGAAAAACGGAGAAAAACAACTCTTCTCTCAGGAATAAATAAGTAGCTATTTCCGAAAATCGGAATAGCAAAAGACAGGGGAAAAACCAGAGAGGGTGAAATTGTAATATTAAAAATCTAAGAGTAAAAAAAAGTAAGAGTAATGTTGCCATCCCCAAATAAAATGCTCCACAACTCCGTTTGGGGTTTGCAACCCTTAGGTTGGGAACTTCTGCAATATACTATAGTCATTTTTTTACTCCCCAAAAGGAGGTAAACATTATCAAGGCCACAGCTCAACTTAACAGAACCATACTATATTAGTTCTTTGTACCAATACACACAAAAAAAAACACACACACACATTAATGCACCTGTTCCCTTTATATGCATCAGACAAATTTTAAGAAAAAGAATGTTTAAAAATAAGAAACACTTATGAAGATGTTAAAAATTCCTTGCATTCAGCAATATTCAATAAAAAAATGTTCCCTCCCTTACATCAGATGTGTTGATGCTCAGATGCATATATACTCTAGCTAGCAGCAACTTGTGCTCCATGTCATCCGGATTGATGATTGACAAAAGCTCCAGGGCATTGCATAAACATACAACTATTGCACCAATGCCGTCCATTTGGCGACCCACTTCAACTAAATTCCAGCACATGCGGATAAAAACCTAAAACAGAAAAGGGTACAATCAAAAATATTAATGATTGCTCAGAAAAATACTACTAAAAGAATAGTACGTTCAAATTACTTTGTTTCAATAGTTACAGGAGAAAGGAAGGAGTAAGGCTAAGGATGTTTTTTCGTAATATAAACACCATATGAAAAATGCAACACAACGCCGACTCGGTTATTCCATCCAAGGACTGCGGTTTTGTGCTCATTGGCACTTGTCAGCCTTTATTAGGACACTAGCTGCGTAGCCCGGCGTTGCACGGGCTGTAATGTAGTGAAGGCAGTTTGAGAAAACTACTCGCCACCAAGGCGGCTCGCCTTTAAAGAAATGAGGAAAGTTTAAACAGTTTACTCGCCGTCAAGGCGGCTCGCCTTTACAGTAGCGAGGAAAGTTTCAATTCACTACTCGCCGCCAAGGCGGCTCGCCTTTAAAGTACCAAGGAAAAGTTTAATAAACTACTCCCCGCTAAAGCGGCCCGCTAAAAAGCTTTCCTGCATCAAAGAATCAATCGAATTATTTGCACATGCTTCCTCAAAAATAAAGACGATGTCAAGTAGCGCATACTTAGCACTCTCCCTAAATTACAAATAAAATTCCTTTCCAAAAACAATTATTTCCAAACCGCTTTCTTCCGGTAAAATTAACTGCAAAATTCTAAACGAAAAAGTTCTTTTAATATTTGGATCGAAGCCAGAAAAAGTCCCTTCTAAAAACAGCAATTGCAATTTTATTTAAAAACACATTTTCAAAATGGTACCTGAGAAAAAATATGTCATTAATAATTAGAATAAAAACAATTGTTAGAACTTTGTTATAACACGTATTCAAAATGACAATGAAAAAAATAACACTCTTTCATTTTAAAAAGTTCAACTTAATTAACGTTTTAATTCAAAATCGCAACGGAAAAAAATAAATATCTTGGAATTTTAAATAGTTCAATAATTTAATTAACGTTTTAATTCAAAATGGCAACGGTAAGAAAAAATGTCTTGGAAGTTTAATCATTAATTAGGCTTAATCGCTTTAAATTTGACTACTTATTAATTAAACATTCGCTTTAAATTTGACTACTTATGGATCGCAGCCAGAAAAAGTCCCTTCTAAAAACAGCAATTGCAATTTTATTTAAAAACATTTTCAAAATGGTACCTGAGAAAAAATATGTCATTAATAATTAGAATAAAAACAATTGTTAGAACTTTGTTATAACACGTATTTAAAATGACAATGGAAAAAATAACACTCTTTCATTTTAAAAAGTTCAATTTAATTAACGTTTTAATTTAGGGCCGAATTCAAGTGAAACACCATTGCAGTCGCTTCGAGGCGATCAAGTGAATTCGTTTCACTTGAATCCACACAAATTTTGGAATTTGCGATTGCATTAGTGAGTTGCGTCCGTGTTTCACTTGAATTCCTGCCTTAAAATCGCAACGGAAAGAAATAAATATCTTGGAATTTTAAATAGTTCAATAATTTAATTAACGTTTTAATTCAAAATGGCAACGACAAGAAAAAATGTCTTGGAAGTTTAATCATTTATTAGGCTTAATCGCTTTAAATTTGACTACTTATTAATTGATATCTTCGCTAATTAAAATCATATAATTATATAAATTGAAACTAATGAAGCCTGAAAAATTTCCTATCTATCGGTACCTGGTTCGACTTTCAGTTCATTGGCGTTCAGGAGAAAGAAGCGTGACATAGATAGATAGAAAGATACTCAGTTTTTAATATAAGTAGATGATAGCCCTGGCTTAGGGGTGGTAACTTATTGCTTTATAAACACCCCAGTTCAATTGTTTAAGTGTTAAAATGAAATATATTGACGTATTTTTAACATCAGTGTTAGTGTGAGAAATTCAAACCTTTTTTATTTAAAAAATCTAATAACATTTCAATAATAATATAAAAAAATAAAGAAAATTGTAAACAATTTGAAGGAAGTTTTAAATTCTCGCTTCAAGAAATAGGAAGGAGTTCCAAACAGTCATTGAAATTTCTTTCAAAACAAAAGAATTTAATTTCCCACAAAATTGCTATTGTTGGCAAATTAAAAGTAAGGAATTTCACTTAAAGGTCTACATGATGATAAAATCCGTACAAATAAAACAAAGAATATATATGTGTGGGTGCATGTGTGGATGTATGTTCCCTATACAAATCTAGTTTGCATCGGATCTGGACCAAATTTGGCAGGGAGGTACTTGGCCAAACGGGAAGGGTCGGGTTTTCGAACTCCCAAAAAAAGCACCGTTCGAATTTCAATTTAAGGACTCAATGATGGCTTAAACTGGCCCTTTCTACTGGTAATAATTATCGTATCTTCTTGATTTTCGTCTCATTGGGAAACTCACGAAAGATACCTTTTCAGGGGATTTCCTTCCAAAGGTTTTGAAAAATCCAAACAGCTAACTTCACCCAGAAAAAAGATACAGGCTTTTTTTAAGTACGTAAAAATCTGTTTGAAATTGGATTTTTAAATTCTTAAGAAATCATGGATAAGAAAAAGGTGTTGCCATTTTTTTCTTGATTATGAACAAATAAAATTCTTGCTTTTTCTTTTAGGCTTTTAATGTAGCAGGGATTTAAAACTTTTTTGGCGATTGATTCATTTCTCTTAATGCGTGCCGACAAAATATCGACTTTAATCAAATAGAGCTTTATTCTCAATATAGAGCCGGGCCCCGCGGCTAGTAAATAATAAAACGACATGTATGAGAATTCAAAATTATAAGTCGAACCTTGTTAAAACAAACTCCAAAGGACCTTTAAAATCACTTTGTCTTAACTGTAGTTGTAGTTTGTCTTATCGAATGAACAACAAAAACAAACACGAGAAGAAGGATATGAAATGTACCTCTTAACAGTAATTCTTTTAAGTGTGTTAGATTGTAATTTAAAATCAATCAGTCAGGATAAGAATGACACAGTAAAGAGCATAAAACACACAGCTTACTTTTACAGGAGGAACAGCTTCATACCATGATGAATTAAAATTATCATAGCCAGGAACTAGATCATCTAAATCCCTTAAACTTTTCAAAGCTCCTTTTTCAAACACGTCAATAAATGTATACGCTTCATTGTCGGTACGTCTGAAATTGAAATCTAATTACTTTACACAAATGAGTTTGACAGAAAAAATACAGCGCAAAAAATAAACTGCTAACATTAGAAAAGTATAAAATAAAATAACAAAAACTTAAACTTAAAAAACAAAAAGTATTGTGCTGTTTCAAAGATTAAAGTTCACAAATTTTCAAAAAAAAAAAAAAAATGCAGACAATTGTTTGAGGGCAACAATGAACTCCTTTTGCAATGCAAAAGAAGTGAGCTTATGGTAAAGATATGCAAATCTTTCTGTTGGGTTGTAATTATCCTTCACTTTTTACATGAATATTCTTATTTTTTTCATTGCAAAAATAGCAAAAGATACGTTACACATTATAAAGAACTTTAGCAAGAAAAAACGTAGATTATTTTATTTATGTAAGAAAAACAGGCTTTTCACGAAACTTTTCACGAAAAATTTAAAAAAGACTATTACCTACTGCGCATTTATTTCTTTAAATACGTCATAGCCGAGTTTTGAATTTGATTTTCAGCAAGAAATAAAACATAGGAAAGCAGTTGAAAAGATATATTAACTTGTTTATTAAACTTTGGCATTTTGCTAGAGCCTTTTCCACAATTTTAGCTTTTTTCCTAAAGAACTTTTAAACTTAGCTTAAACACTGCTACAAACTTTTAAACAACTCTAAATATGTAAGATCCTTGTTTCTCTGGATAAATTTCATGAAGAATACAGATTATTTCCACACCACACAATTAAGTTTCAGATTTCCAGTAACAGTATTTATATGACGTATTTTCCCCCCTGCTCTGTATTGGACATATTTTACGAGATAAATCTGTTACGGAGAAAAAACATTATTTAAATATTTTTTTTAAAAATCTTAAAAAAATAACTGCATTATGTAGAGTTAAAGACCACGTTCTTCATAAAGTTTGTGAATTAAAGCAAGGATTTAACATCTTCTAGTCTTTGCAAATTGTTTTGTGAAATACCGATGTGTCTGTTTACTGTGGAATTGCCCTTATACAATTCATTAAAAGCAGTCGTAAGTTGATTGAGAGATAAAATTACCCAGTATGCTCCAGCCACTTGAGTAAAAACTGCCCAGGGAAGCTGACAGGAAGACATGCGACACCAAGTCTAGAAGCAATATAATGGTAAACAATGGAAAGAGTGATCGGAATTCCCGTTTTCTTCTGTAATACCTAAAAAGCAAAGAGATATTGCAAATTTCGTTGTGTTATGCGAAGAAATTATAACTTTGGATGAGATTATTTTTTCCTTAACTTAAAACTAGATAAATGGTTGACAATAAGGTGTAGGTTAGTGCCCCCAAGTAAGGGCTGGGGCAGAAATATGTGCAATACACTGGCAGCTCTTTTATTTCATTCTGGATGGAATAACCAAGTTGGCGGGCGGTGTATTGCATGTAAATTATTGAAAACTTGATATTTTGTTTCAATGAAGGGGCAAGTGAATAAAGGTGAAATGTGACAATTTTTTAAATTTCTACAAAAAGCTTTTAAAAAATGTTGCGTGTTTTTTTTTTAATGGATTTTTCTCAATGGGTAAAACGGGTCATATTCTTAGTTACTAACCATTTCTGTGACTGAGAGGACATGATACTTATGGACTTACTACCTTCATCCATGCTAAAAAGTCAGTTTCAAAAATTGTCACGTACCACCTTTATCCACTTGCCCCTTCAATTACATTTGAGGTTAACCAACAAGTAGTGTTACCTCTAAGAGGTATTTGAATTTAACTTTGTTAAAGGATTTATTATAAGCAAGCCCAATTAAATAAAATTTGAAACTGTGAGTATAGTCACAAGCATAATACTGAAAATTTATATTACATTCTGGCCTGTTTACATTTAATGAATTAATAAGTTAACATTTTTTATTACAACTTAATCTCAAATTATAGCAAAGCCTTTAATTGATATTCTGTGTAATAACGGACAAACTGTAACTGTATTATAGGGCATTAACTGTAACCATGCTCGGAGCTCACCAGAGAAGAGCAACACGACGCTTGGCGTCATATCATCAGTGTATAGGTCAACACTCGCGGTCGCCAGTCGCCAAATGCGACCAATTTTCACGATTTGGCGATCATTATTTTCACTGAGGTCGCCAACATGGCTACCATTCAAAAATGCTACACCCCTTTCCCAACCTTAACCTTGACATGTGACCTTTTCCCAAATCCTCTTGTCCACTAAACATTCGGCAGTCGGATCGCCGGGGGCGTAGAAGGGAGATGGTATTATACTCTCATCCACTTAAAATTCGCTTGAAAATATATCGCTTCTTAATTAGAAACACGTGCCTCGCCAAAATTTGCGCACCTGGTTTGAGGAGGGCAATCCTTTTGCATCTTGATAATGTTTCAATTATTTTTGAAGTTTTGAGGCATTTTGTTATCTGTTAATGTAACTCGGCTCTTTCCATAGAGTAATTTTGTAATGTATTTATTAATATAATTTTAATTGCTCATTGTAATATTAACCATTGAAACATAGTTTGGCTCATGCCACCAAAAAGCATGTGGCTCACCGAAATATGCGGGATGTGTTTGAGCTATCAATCTTTTTGCATCCTGTTTGGAACTTTTGAGACTTATGTTATCTGCTACCACAACATGTCTCACTTTACTCATTAATTGAGGGTTTTTTTTTTTTTTTGCTTATTCACATACAATGTTAACCAAAAAAAAAACGTGAGTTGCCGCCCGTGCTCACAAAGTCACACGTGCCTCGCCGAAAGTTGCGTACCTTGTTTGGGATTTCAATCCTTTCGCATCCTAAAAATATCTCAATTATTTTGGAATCTTTGAGGCTTCTTATTATCTACTACCGTAGCTCGGCTCATTTTATGTATTTTTAATTTTTTTACTAATTAACCTAATTTTAAATCGTCGTTCATATCATGTGACATGAATCTTAAAAGTAGTTCGACGCCAATGCCAACAAAGAAACACGTGATTCGACGAAAATTGCAACCTCGTTTGGAATCTCAATCTTTTTACATCCCGATAATATTCAAATTATTGTAGAAGTTTTGGGGGATTTTATTATCTGCTCCCATCTATACCTTGGCTCATTTTATTCTTTTGTTAATTAATCATTTTTTCCTTCAGAATATTTTGCTGCTTGTTTTGCTATGTGATTAAAACCAAAAAAGAAAGAGAAAAGTGTTTTGACACCAAAGGTCAGGTTTTTACCCAATTTTGAAGTGTCTTACAACAGGGGTTGGCCCGAGTTTAAACCGTACTGTCCAAACTTAAATTTTATTGAAATGTTTTTTTTTTTTTTTGTGAACGAGTATCAAAAACAAATAACAAAAGAAATATTTTTTTTCTTCATAAGAGCAAGTTAGAACTTATTTATTGAATTTTGAACATTCAAATATGGGTATAATCATATTCTTGATTTTTATCAAATTACATTGAAATTTTTTTAATTTTAAGTTTGGCTACCATTTTGTGGGGTGTTAGTAGCCATTGGCTACCAATTCAAAATTTGAGTGTTGAGGTATACATCAGTGCATGCTAATAAGGTCCTAATATAGATCTGTGTGAAGTGTTTATGTCAATTGTGTTGTGGCCGCTATTTTTAGATGTTATTTAAAGTCTAGCGTGCTAATGCAAACCGTCTCTGTGGTTCTTCATCACTAGACAAACAGAACATATTCTTATCCACATTTTTATTTACTTAAAATTACTTAAATGAACTATGTTCACTTATAAAGTAATGTTACATAAACATCACAGCAATTAGCATATTGAATTAAAACAAAAATTTGTGCATCGAGTATAACCAATATTCGGTATCAGTATCCACGTATCTACATTTCTAACGATCCAGCGCATCAACAGTTTTAAGTTCTTTGAATAACAAAGAAAACTATTGTCTGCAGCTAACTAATGCTGTTCCGAGTAATAAACAAACATTAATAATTCTTAAGGTGCCAATGACGTATATAAATCATTCAATAGGAAATGATTGCAGGACTAATGAATATTGCAGGGCTTTTAGTACTAATTGAAAAAAGGGTTCTTTTAGGAGCATTCCCTTAATTTCATTTTTACTGAAATTAATTTTGCTTGGACCAAGAAACTACACTGAATGAATTTATTACACCTAACTAATAGTTTTGAAACTCTAATTGGATCAGCTTGGATGAGGGGGGGGGGACTATATCTCTTGGCAGTGGACCATATAGAGATGAGTCGCAGTTCAAGCAAACATATTTATTGATATTCACACATTAAGATGCAATACTGCATGGAAAGAGAGAGACAAAGAGCCCTATGGCTGTCTTCGTTGGCATATCTGAGGCGACTGGTGAGGGAAGGCAAGCAACTCGATCCCCACACTGAGAGAGGGGAAGGGGTCACTTGGCGAGGCCAAGTCCCCATACTGGCGACTTATCACTTTCATACGCAAGCAAGGTGAGAGCACTAGTAATGTACCTTATGTTATTTAAAACCAAAATTATCATGGTAGGGGTGTGAACAACACATGGATTTTTTGAGAAAAAAATATAAATAAATACACGAGATTACAGGAAAAATTCAACAAGAAACTGAAATTTGAAATGAAAAGGGGAATAAGTGGACCAGATTTTGAAAAAGTGTATTTTTTGGGGACTTTAACCTTTTGGATCCGTACTATTCGTATAGAAGTTTTCCTTTCATGACGGGTGGTACAAGTGTTGAAACGTAGATCCCTTTTCTTTTGAAAACGGGACGGTGCAATGGCAAGCACTTAGGTTTTATGACTTCGCAATTTGAAAATAAAGCCGTAATCCTCCAGTAAGGGAGTATGAACTCTTGGAAAAATCCCGTTCCAAAGGATAGAAGCAAAGATTTCAACCCCATCCTCAAACGAAATTAGACTTGCGGTACAGCATGTGTACCACCTCGTTTTTAAAGGTTAAACAAAAACAGGGACATTCAGGAAAAACAGGGACCAGTTGGGTATTCATTGTAAAAATATTAAAATCAATAACTTAAGACAATTTCTATTTAAATGATTACACATAAATTATTTATCTCCAGCAATGCATTTTTTTTAGTCAAATGCAATACGTTTGTAATTGTTGTTAATATTTTTCTACAGGTTAAAAAAAATTGTTCTCTTTAAGCAATAAATATTGTCTGAGTGTTGGCTGACACTTCATGCATCACTTTCAAAATCAATTATAATTACCTTATCAATGAATGTGTTTTCAGCACAGTAGAAATCTTCTCTGTTGCCAAAATATTTCAGTTCTTCAAAAATCACAGTATTTATGCAACTCAAAATGATTTTACATTCTGATGATGCCCATAGGGAGCTTGAAATATTTTCAGCTTTAAATAAAAATAATAAAAAATTAGAAATTTTTTACAATGGAATGCACTGTGGACTGGTCAATGGAACAAAAAACGAGCTTTAAGAGCAACGTGAAGAAATGAGTTTTTGATTTCCCACAAACAAGATTGAAATTTAAATTGAGGCCAACTGTAAAGATTTTTATTCCCAGCAGAAACCAAAATAAAGCATTCAGCAGTAAATTACCACTCCTAAGACAGAGCAAAACAACATATAATACACCAACAGCTCAGTTGTAGCATCCAGAGACTGCAGTTTTGTTTTTGTTAGAACTTATCAGTCTGGAATAGGTGTAGTAAACAAGCTGGAGCAAGAAAACATCTTATAAGAACGGCAAACAAACAGGAAGCTAATTTAAAATTAGCACACCAGCGAAATACCGCAGCAATGGTATGGGTTCAACTCCTAAATTGAAGGCAAGGCTTGGGTATTAAGTAGTAAGTGACTGCTTCTAAGACAGGGGTAATATAAGTATGTTTGGACAGAAAGATAGGCTGAAAATTGCAAAGAAAAAAATATATATACATATATGTAGAAAAAACTGCAACGTACACTCCCAAAGTAGAAATATGCACAGCAATTTCATAATCATTAAAAAAAAAACTAATAAATCAGAAAAAGAGGGAGAGAAGACAGTATTTAAATATGGTAAAGGTATAGCAAATCAGATAATAACAAACAAGTAATTCCAAAGGTAATATCAAAAACTGTCCAAATGCTTTCAAAAATTTATGAACTAGAATGACGAATACCGAACAATTAGTTAAGAGCATTGCATAATGTAGATTTTTTTTTTCAAAATAGCAAATATTCATTGAATGACAAAAGACCTCTAAAGTAGCAAAACTAAAATATGATTTAAAATATTAATCACATCAACTTAATTGCAAATAAGTTGAATATTAATAGAACTCAAACATGGACGAATCAACTTAAATACAGTGTTTCATCTATTTATGGGAATGAGCTTGACATAATCCTTTGCTAAGCACCTTTTGAAATAATTAGAATATAATTCAGGCAAGTCTTAAAACTGTAAAAACTTCCTTCAAAGATTAGAGATAAAATGAATGTTTTAGGTATATGATTGCTGAATATGTATGTTGCAACAAGTATGTGTGATAGTTGATTTTTTGTTCACTTTCTTTAATTCAATTTAGTTGTTTGTAACATTTGTTACCTATTGGTTTTTTAAATTTATGTAAATTTTATTTTAATGAGAGCCTATATTTTATTTAGATATTGCTTAACAAAAAGTGCTGTAAGTTGGAAGATATTAAAAAAAAAGAACAATATACATCTAAAAGAATAAGTACAACATTGAAAAAGTACAAATATGAAGGGAAACTGCAGACACGTGTTTCAATGTTACAAGGAACGCCTTTTTCAATGCAAAATATTGTGAACTTATAGATGCACAAAGGGGTTCATTGTAACGCAGAAACACAGTCTACAGTATCCCTGCATGTTTGTACTATTCTTCTTTCACACTTTTACACAAAGGTTATTTATATAATTCGATATACATCTACTATGCCTTTTTCATTTTACTTTTTCAGAGTTGAAGCACAAATTTTGAATCCTAATTTATTTTTTTAAAAGAAAAAAAATGTGTACATTTGACTAATGTTTCTAAATAAGTCCTGTTTACATGCACATATATAATATGAGTACCATAAACTGAGCATTGCAAATCAGTAATCTATTGTTTTCATGCTCAAAATAAAGTTCTTCAAATAAATTAAAAAAATTATCAATTACAAAAAGTAAATTTATCACAAAATCTATATATATATAAATGGATGTATGTATATTTGTATATATGTTTGTTTGTATGTTTGTTCCTTATACAAATCCAGTTTTTGTTGGATTTTCATCAAACTTGGCATAGAGGTTCTTTGATGCACTTGAACTCACATAGGTGGGGTTTTGTAATTTAAAAAAAAAAAAATCCAAAAAGTTCAAAATTCAAATTTTTTGTCGCAAAATGGCCTTCTTTCAATTTTGAATAGAGAGAGAGTAATAGAGATAAGCCTTTAAGCATACAAATGGATAAATTTAACGCAATTAAATGTGAGTATTTTCCAACAAAGATTACGATTAACAATGAACTATCAATTTAAGGCTGACCTATTTCATTTTAGCATGAAATAAGTTAAACACAATTATAATTTATGTTCTAATTACCTTGGAACATTGACACGAATACTGTATTATGCAGAAAAAATGAGAGGTTCCAACAGATATTGAATTGTAATTTTTACAAGTATTTTTAATCAGCACCCGGGCAAGGCAGGGTAATAAGCTAGTACTTCATAATGTAAGAATGACAGAACCTTTTGTTAATAATTTTTTGACAAATCTATATACATAAATGACTTCTTTTTGTATGTATGTCCGGGGTAATCTTCCAAACTACTGGACCGATTTTAACCATTTTTTCACCGTAGATAGCTACAGTAACAGGGAGCAGGATAAGCTATAATTTATTTCTAAAAAGCTTAGTTTAAAAAAGTTATTAAGGAAAACAGTAAATTTCATGTCATTTCCCCATTAAATGATTAAATTTTCAACCCATTGTTGCATAATTTGGTTGCCTCGCAACAACAATATTAATAGTAATCATGATGAAAATTTTGAACCAAGGCTTCTCTGGAGTAGGTATGAAATTTATTGCTTTCTTAGGATTTTTATATTCATCTGTGACAATAATCGCTAATGGGGGCTTAATAAAAAGAGAATTTTGGCAACAGTTAGAAAGTAGAAATCGGCTGATTATCAACAACCGATTAATCTGTAATCGGTAATCAGCCAATTTGCTTATCGGTGCATCCCTAGTGTGTAATACAATTTTTTTTTAGTTTATCCAAACAGAAAAAATAGCCATTGTTTATAGAAGCAGCCATTTATGTATATGGATGTGCACTTTAATGCTGAAAAAATTATGAATGAGTTTCACTGAAACACATTACCCGGCAGAAACCCGGGCAGGGCCGGGTACCCGGCTAGTGTAAACATAAATCATTTCAGTGGAGGGAGAGTTGATTTATAAAAACTTACTTTTATTATCTTATGGAAAGTATTGCTATGCATACTTACAAGGTGGCAACAATCCTCGAGCAACAACAGGGTGCCTCGGAGCCATTGCCTTAACTTTTTCAAAAACTAGAGCTACTATGTCATTCAGCTGAGGTATGACATCTTCCGTACAGTGAATGCTTGTCGGCTGACACCACTGTGAAATCATGCAAGCTCCTAAAGAATTTGAAACAAAATTACAAATGCTGACGGAAAACAGGTTACACAACTACAACATTGAAAAATGTTTTTGAAGAAACAACAAAAAGCATTAAATATGTATATTTAAATTTATTTCATAAATTAGTAAACATGCATTTATATTAAATTTAAATTTCTACCAATCAAACTTAAAAGATTTAACTTTTGTTCGGCATTAAGCGAGCCTACTTTCCACAACTATACCAACATAGACATTCAATTATCTAATTCATATTTTGTAAATTTGCTAAAACTGCGAGTTATGTCAAACCTACCTTTTTACATTTAAAGCTTATTTCTAAAAGGCAGAACGACAGACACACATTGTCCCCCACCTCAAAACCCTACTTTCCAATTATTAAGTTTTCAATGTTTATTCAATAACTTTGCTTATTTTTAGCTTTTTTTTTTTTTTTTTGCGAATGAATGAAACCTACTTTTGTGCTCGGAAAGGGAGGGGGTACTTCTTTAATGCTTGTGAGAAAGCAAGCTACAAACTAAAAATTCAAAATTTTACAAGGAAGATGGAAAAATCTCTGGAAATAAACAAAAAACCTAAGTATCAACGTTAAGTAGTCTCAAAAGTTATTTACCTTCAATAAGGGATATATTTTCAACAGGTTGGGCTAAAAACTTTCTCCACAGGACTTCCAACTGCTTATGTCTTATAAAACGTAATGCTCTTTTGGCATAGTACTTCTGCGTTAAATTCAAGTGACTGAAATAAGAAAACATTTTGTTAAAAGAGGAGAAAAAAGGAATAAAACTACTACAGATTCAGAAATTAGAAAAATAAAAAATGAATGCACTATATGGTATATGTAAAAGATTTAACAACACAAGTTTTTAAAAGACCATATTTAAAGATTTAAAATTTCTTAAGCAGATCAGCTAAACTAGGATATTTAGAAAAAAAAAATTACATCTGCTAACAAACAGAAAAATTACTAAAATGTGTAGAAAAATAGAGAAAAAAAAAGGACAATCCTAAATGAACTATTACTTTTTTTTAATTAATAGCCTTGTGATTGAATTTGAAAAGAATTAATTACTAAATATGGTATAATTCATTTGTGATATGTCATATATTACTAGCTTATTTCTTAAACTGGGTCTTTAGCTCAATACTAGAGGGGGGGTGGGGAGAGACAACGTTTTAATGAAGGGAGTTGACTTAAAAGCAAGTAGGTAGTTATGATATTTATCGTTGCTTCAATTTTGACACAGCAGAAGTTGTGACTTAGGTCATAACATAGATTATACCCCGACCCCCTCCCCTTCACTTCTGCGTGGATTCCATCAAAACGTGTGTTGTCCACTTTTTTTCTTTTCAAAGTTCTTTTTCATCAACTCAGCATCAAAAACGCAAACATTAATGTTGCTTTTAAAAACAATTTATATGCATAGTTTAATTATTCTCAGTTCTTTATGAGTAATTATTAAACTTACAAACTTGTAACGTGAGTGACAACTGAGAACTAAATTGTCACATATGTTACAAGTTTTATAAAATTAGTAATTAATTAGAAAAAGCAAAGAATAATAAAATTATGCATACATATTGTCGGACCTCGTAAAAACGAACTCCAAGAAACTTTAAAATTAGTTCATTTCATCCGAAGAACGATTAACAACAAACAATACCACGGGGATCGGAAATGTAGTTCGTCTCAACAGTAATTTCTGTTAAGCCTGTACGAAACAGCGGGATTCGCCTACAGTTGTTTTATAGAAGAATGTGAAATAAAATAATAACCTATGCTTGGTTTTTTGATGCTATGAAAAAGAACTTTGAAAAAAAAAAAAAAAATAGTGTACTACTGCCACACAAGTTATGGTCGAATCACCTTTTTAACCTTTTGGATCCGGGCTGTTCATATAGAAATTTTCTTTCGACCCAAGTAGTACGACAGTTGAACCACAGATTTCTTTTCTATTAAAAAAGAGAAGGTATAAACTCGTACCAGACGTATGAAACCTTGAAAAATCCCTGGCTCTCCAAAGGGTTCGAGTAAAAATTTTAACCCCCGTCCTCTAAAGAAAAAAGACTTATGGTACAACATGTGTACCGCCTGGTTTTTAAAGGTTAAACCTACAGCAAGTCCTCTCTACTGTCCCAAAAGAAAGAATAAAATCAAGGGCAGTAATGATTCTAAATACTATTTTGTGAATTACATCCATAAAAATCAGCAGATTCATTAACATTTGAATGAATAAAGTCAAATCCAACATTACCTGTTAGGATCATTAATAATACACTCAAGCTCATCTATTAAAATGTCATATGCAAATGGATGGTCCTCACAGACAGCATGGATTTGGAAAAACGCATCGTTTGACACGTTGTCTTGGTGATAGTACTCCTCAGACAGTATTTCCAATTTCCGAGCCACCAATACTTTGTGATGATACCGCAGCTGATATTCATTTCTCCAGTCTGTGTCGGACGGGAAGAGCGGAAAGAGGTCCGGCCATCTAGGAACAAGCGGTTGGAAATTAATGCAATTTGTAATTACCCATGCAAAAATTGTTTGAAACTATCAGCCGTCTTTTGAATTCGAAAATCTAAAATTGACATTTTTTTCATTTACACAATAATTAAGACACCTTACGGTTCAGTTTTGAGAACACTGAAATGTTATTTTACAATGACAGTGGGAAAATCTATTTTTAAACAAATAACAACATAACATTATAACTTAACCAGCATAGTAAGATAAAATATAGCTTTATCTGCCCGCCAATACAACTCATAAGGATATGCAAATGCTGGTTCAGTTCTGGTGGGTTCTAACTCAAATGCTTGTTTTTATTATTCGTGACAAGAAAATGGAACAGATTCTTTAAAAAAATAAATAATTTTCAGCAATGGAAGAGAAACTACACAAATACAGGGGAAATTATATTTACAACCGTCATTCTTTAAACTCAGTCATATGATATGCAATTGCTCTCTGCTTTTGGAAAATAACTGTTAACACAACCAAACATAAGTCCAATAGCTCAAAGAGTTTCAAAGTAAAGATTAAGAGCAAAATTAATTTCTACACCAGGGGTCTGGTCAGGAGGAAATTCATGTCTGTTAACAGACCCTTCACAAAAATCTGATCAAGCAAAATGGACTCTTCACAAAATGCTGATGAAACAGAACGGATATTTCACAAATTATTCAGCAAATCTGAAAGCAAAATAATGATTAACATAATTTCCTGCAAAAGCCCATAATTTTTGGGCCTTTTTGGAGTAAAAGAAGGGAATCGCTTATCTGCCAATTTTGGGGGGGGGGGGGGGGGGGGAGTCTGCACACTTCCTGCATGAGATGATGCTTGGGCAAGCCATAAATCTTTAATGTAAATGTAGCACTTTTTCTTGGTTTCTTTTAAAGAAATTAACAACTTAAAAAAGGTTGTTTTGTTTTAAAAGGTCTGCTTGTTTGTTTTATCATATGTAAATCACAATAAATTGCTGGATCTTGCTGTTTTAGATTTCTCTGGAAATGCAGAGTAAGGGTTTTTCTCCCTGATCATGACTTAAACAAAAAGGAAATAATAATAATAGCAATTATCCACGAAATGAACTTAGAGCTGCAAACAGATAGCTAAGGGTTGGAGAAAAAGTAGGATTGCTTCTGATAGAGTGACCTGCTATTAAAAATTATCCCATCTGATATCTTTGTGAGACTGGCGAGACCTTTTGACCTTATTTTGGCAGAAAATTGTCTGGATATTTTTTTATGCTTACAGGGGTGGTGTTTTGGTTATATTCAAGAATTAATGCATTTTGTCGTCTGTTAATATTGGAAATCCGGTATCGTCTTTTTTGCTACATCTATCTACTTCCGTATATTTTCCTTCGAATGTTTGGCGAATATGTCGGTGATTATTAATGACATTCATCATATAAACCTGATGAAATGTAATTCTAAAATTATTTGACTATAATAAATTATTTTATTTACAGTTTTTTAGCCTATTTTCCCGTTAAAAATAAAAGAAAGACGAAAAAAGTATAAAAAGTGGCTTAATGCATCTAAAAAATATTGCCAAGTCCAAAAAATAAGGCCAAGTCTTAAAAAAAAAGTCAAAAAGAAAAAAAAAAAGAAAAATGAATATTGAAAAATTAAAAATTAGAAAGTAGGGTATTGAGATGGGGAACTTGTGCGTCGGTCTGTCTGTCTGTCTGCCCCCCCCCCCCAATAACTTTTGAATGAATATTCCGATTTGAACGATTTTTTTTTTGTTTGAAAGATCTCGGCGAGTACAGCTCATTCCCATATTTGATTTTTCGATTTGAACAATTTTTGGTTCAACTTTGAGCCATTCAAACAACCTGTCCCGCAATATTAACTTTTTAGTTAACAGTCCGATTTGAACAAACTTTTTTTTGTTCGAAAGATCTTTTCAAGGATACTTCATTTTCGTATCTACATTTTCGATTTGAACAATTTTTCGTTCAACATTGAACCGTTCAAACAAGCTGTCACCCCTAATAACTTTTGTGTGAACAGTCCGATTTAAACAATTTTTTTTCTGTTCAAAGCATCTCGGCAAGGATACTTTATTACCGTATTTAAATTTTAAATTTGAGCATTTTTGGTTCAACATTGAACCGTTCAAGCAACCTTTCCACCTAATAACTTTGTTCTAAGCATCTCGGCAAGCAGGGTGGCCACAGGAAGAACAAAATCTTTTTCCCTGACTTTTCCCTGATTTCTCCCTGTCAAACGAAAATTTTCCCTGATTTCTCATACGACGCATTTTTCATCCTCTTGAAGCTCAATTTCTTCTCTTAATTGATACCTGGATATTTCTGACTATTTAAACTACGTCAGGCATTAATTATTAATTTCTCTAAAATTAACAACAATTACAAGAAATGCATTTGAGACTTAATTTGTTGATAAAAAATGAAGTTACACAGTTGGTTTGTTTTATTTGAAACACTAAAAAACGTCATCAACAAACGGAATGTTTTACAAATTTAAAATCAGTTTACTAAACTTCCAACATCTCCAAAGAGAGCCTAAAAACTTTTGAGGAACATTTTTCACCGCTACTCTTCCCTCTAACTTCACAAAAGATAGAATTAAACTTTCAAAACTGCACAAAATCTCCCTAGCCTTAAGACATCTAGAGATGGTTTATAAAAGTTTTTAATATGTCGGCTATGAAAACTTTTCAAAAGAAAAGGCCCAAACCTTTCCCCCTAAGTTCACAAAGGTGGCAAATTTGTATCAGCCATACTATTTCTTCACCAAACAATCCGTAAAATATTTAAGCCTTCAATTTTAAGTCAAATTATTTTCGGCAGAGGGGTTCCAAATCCTCCCTCCTTAAATCACTGAAAGAAAACAATAATTTTTTTTTTTTTTTTAAACATATTTGAACATTGGAAGTTTTTCAATGGTTCATTACTCCAACATCTAACTTTACAAAAGATTGCAACTTAAAATTAGGCTATTAAATCATCAATTTTGAAACACATTCAGGGGAGAATGCCTGAAATCTCCTACTATCACTAAAGATGGCCCAAATCAGCATTTTAAAGCCTCCAGTTCAGATATTTTTCTAAACCAGACTCCCTTCTCTCCAAAATTTACATCACCAAACACAACGAAAAGCTTTAAACTTTCAATGTTTAAAAGTTTTTGGGTGAGAGCCTCAAAATTCCCCCTGCTTGAGCTACACAAAGATAGCTTAGAGTTCTTAATAATTCAGCTTCAAAGCATTTTTGAGAGAGAGCCCCCTAAACCCTTCCCTAAATTCATCAGAAGATGGCTTAAATTTGGGTTTTTAACGTTTCGGTTTCGGAATTTTTTCTAGGAAATGCAAAACCCCTATCTTTATAGCCCCAAAGACAACGTTAAAATTTTAAGACTGCAACTAAAATTAAAAAAAAAAAAAAAATCAGAAGGTATCAAACGAATACCCTCTCTTTTAAGTCACTGAAAGATAGCTCACTGGGAAGTTCGAGCAGATCCAGCTTCAAAAACTTCCAGTACAAGCCCAGAACCTCATGAAAATGCTCATGAAAGGTGGCCTATAGTTGCATCTTTAAAACTCCAGTTTTGGATTTTTCCAACAAAAAGCCTCTCCTTCTTTACTTAGACATTGCCTAAGACACCACACAAAAGATTTAAGATTTCAGTTTTGAAAATTTCCTAGAGAGATCCTCCACTCTCTTTAATTCACACAAAGGTAGCCTGAAACAGAGTTCTTAATACTTCAGCAACACACAAAACTTAAAGAAAGTACCTTGAACTCCTTCCTATAAGTTCACGAAAGGTGATCTAAATTTCCATTTGTAAGACTTTCTTTCTTTCTCAAGCACCCCCCCTCCCTTCTATACATTTAGATCACCAACTACTAAAAGTCTTACACCCCCTCTCCCCCCATTTTTAGTTTCAAACATTTCTAGGCAAAAAGTCTCCGAATCCCTTCTTTTTAAGTTTTTCAAAAGTAGCCAAAAATTTAGCTTTTAATGCTGCAGAGTTATTTTTTTTCATTTGGATTACAACAGTCGAAACCTTTTTCTTAAGTTCACCAAAGATTGCTTAAATTTTGCATTTTTAAGACTGCAGTTTTGTAATTTTACCAAAAACAAAGCCACTCCTCCCCCATCACTTTACATAACAGCTTGAATTTTTCAGGCTTCAGCATTTTTCAAAATATTCCAAGGAAGAAATCCCAAACCTCCCATCCCCTTTAACTCTCCATATTAAAAAAAAAAAAAAAACCCTGCAATCAAACCCAGATAATATAGACGAACTCGCGAACGCCGTTCGCAGAAAACTTTCGAAGTTTGCAGAAAATTTTTGCATTTTATTAAAAAAGTTATAAATTTAGGAAGTTTTCTATCTGAAATATGTCTTGATTTTGTTCATTGTGGGGCAGTAGCTTGTTATATACGAAACTGACACATTCATTAATCATGACGGATTGACAACCAACCTCATGGTAGAACCTGCACTTCATACAACTTGATATTTTTGTTGGTGGTAGCACTTTAGGATTCAGAAGCCCCCTTTTTTTGCAGAAAATTTTAAAGAAATTATTTAAGTTTGCAGACAGTTTTACATTTTATCTAAGTCTGCCTGCAATTACCTTTTTACGTCTTTGTGTACAAACAATTCACGACGGCTTTGGAAAATTTTCTAGTAAGCGTTTGAGATGTCCTTAGATTATCAAAGATGTAATCGTTTTTAACACTTTAGAGTTGAAAAATTACGGACTGAAGTTCTGATTTAATTTTACCTGATTTGTTCCCAAATTCCCTGATTATTCCAGAATTTTCAAAATCCCTGATAATTCCAGGTTTTCCCTGTTTTCCAGGTCTGTGGCCACCCTGGCAAGGATACTTTATTACTGTATTTAAATTTTAAATTTGAACATTTTTGGTTCGACATTGAACCGTTCAAGCAACCTTTCCCTACCTAATAACTTTTAAGTGAACCGTCCGAATTGAATAAACTTTTTTTTGTTCGAAAGATCTTATCAAGAATACTTCATTCCCGTTTTTAAATTTTTGATTTGAGCAATTTTTCGTTCAACATTGAACTGTTCAAACAAGCTCTCACCCCTAATAACTTTTGAGTGAACAGTCCGATTTAAACAAACTTTTTTTTGTTCGAAAGATCTCGGCAAGGATACTTCATTACCGTATTTAAATTTATAATTTGAACATTTTTTCGTTCAACATTGAACCGTTCAAGCAACCTTTCTCCACCTAATAACTTTTAAGTGAACCGTCCGAATTGAATAAACTTTTTTTGTTTGAAAGATCTCGGAGAGACTCATTCCCATATTTCACTTTTCAATTTGAACCATTTTTCGTTCAATGATGAACCGTTCAGAAAAAATTTTAACATGAGCACCTACTGGGAAATTTAAATTGAATGTTGATTCTAAACTTAAAGGAGGATTTCCTTCAAACTAACTTTGTAAGAAAACGGTTTTGATAAAAAATGTATGTGAAGTACTTTTCTGAAAAATCTTCTGTAAGGACTCTGATTCCGACTCCGCAAACATGGCGAAAATGCAGGCTCAGAAAAAAATGACTGACTGGGCAGACGATTTTTTGTTTATTTATTTTTTTTTTAATTTATTATTATTATTTTTTTTTAACATGAGCACCTACTGGGAAATTTAAATTGAATGTTGATTCTAAACTTAAAGGAGGATTTCCTTCAAACTAACTTTGTAAGAAAACGGTTTTGATAAAAAATGTATGTGAAGTACTTTTCTGAAAAATCTTCTGTAAGGACTCTAATTCCGACTCCGCAAACATGGCGAAAATGCAGGCTCAGAAAAAAATGACTGACTGGGCAGACGATTTTTTGTTTATTTATTTATTTTTTTTTAATTTATTATTATTATTTTTTTTTAACATGAGCACCTACTGGGAAATTTAAATTGAATGTTGATTCTAAACTTAAAGGAGGATTTCCTTCAAACTAACTTTGTAAGAAAACAGTTTTGATAAAAAATGTATGTGAAGTACTTTTCTGAAAAATCTTCTGTAAGGACTCTGATTCCGACTCCGACTCCGCAAACATGGCGAAAATGCAGGCTCAGAAAAAAATGACTGACTGGGCAGACGATTTTTTGTTTATTTATTTATTTTTTTTTAAATTTATTATTATTTTTTTTTTTTTTTTTGGCAGACGATTTTTTTTTTTTGTTTACAAAAATTTTTCATTCACGAGAGCATTTTCTTTATTTATATTTAACAACTGTCAACGGATTAAAAATAAAATTCGAGACATTTTATTAACGAACGAGGTTTTTTTTCTTTCTTTTGATAAAATGTGTTTTGATGTTTTTTGTACTTTTATTTTATTAATTTTTTTTTCTTTTGAAAACGATTGTGAAATTTTTCTACGGAAGAACTATAACAGTTACATTCTTTAAAAGGTGCGACAAAACTTTATTTACTCGTTTATTTACTTTTTACGCGTCCATTTCATCTGATGAAAGGGGTATATTTTGCTTTTAGAAATTCAGCTTTAAGTGCTACAAAGGTATGTTTGACATAATTTTTAGTTTCAGATAGTCAAGAGAATATTGATCACATGCTAGAATGCCTATGTCGATGTACGGGAAAGTAGGCTCGTTTAGTTCTTGACAGAACTTCTTGTATACTTCTAACGCTTTCATTTTGAAAAATGCGATCTCTTTGCATCCGATATGAAAATCGAATTTTACTTATTTTTCAAGCTAATTACGTTTTATTAAGAGGCAAATAAATGAAAATTAACTTTATATTTTGTTCAGATCATTATTTTAAATTTTTTAAAGCAAAAATTAACTGTTCTTTCATGAGTCTAAATGTTAAGCGCTAAATGGATAGTTTCATTTTATCTTTGCATTAATTGTGTTAACAGATATTAATAACATGTTTATCATAGACCTTCAAAATGAAATTGTTCAAAATTTTTACCAAAATAAATTCTTCAATAAGCCGTTTTTATGCCATCACTTTGAAAATTGCAATCTTTTTGCATCTGCTACAGGAATCGGATTTTTCGAGGTTTTGATGTTTAATACGCTTTTTGAAGAGGAAAATAAATAAAATTTGTTTTTATTGTTTATTATATTCAAAAATTTTAAACAAAATCCCGTGTTTTTTAAGAATGGCTTCTTTCAGAAAGCAAAATACTGAATCGATCGTTTTTTTTTTCTTTTCAATTATTATAAGATTTTAAACATCTTCAGTGTATATTTAGAATAATTTAACAGAATCTGGATTGGTAGAAGAGATTGATATATTGAGGAGGCCACAAAAACTCCCACCAAAAGATTTCAATGGTGCAATTTACGCCATCTTACTATAGCATTGTTCCACTTCCAATGCCATTCGAAAATGAGCTATCATTAATTTTGCTTTTTAATTCAAAATAACTCAAGAAAATAAGACAGCAAATACAAATTAGAACGTTTACTTTTGTCAGCTACTTATTACTGTAATAACAATATCAGTGGCGGCGCTAGGTGGGGGGCAGGGGGGGCAATTGCCCCCCTGTCGGAAGCGTCTTGCCCCCCCCGTCGGGGAAAATTCCGAGCTCGTCGGAAAAAAATTTCCGACATTAAAATTTTTTCCGATAGAAATCTGATTGATTCCGACAGAGTAGGTAAAATTTTCTAGAGAAATATTTTTTTTCCAAAAAAAAATAAAAAAATAAAATAAATAAATAAATAAAATCTAAATTATTTCCATTATCTGAAAAATAGCGCGAATTTTTATCCAACGCAGAACACGGGAACCTCCTGGTAGGTGGTCTTCTCGTGATCCATCCTTCTGCTCTCATCTTGTTTACTTTGTTTTGAACAAAGTTTCTTTGCTGAAAAGGAGGAAAAGGAGAAATCTAATTTTTCTTCCTAATCAGACCACACACGAAAATCGTTTGCAGCGTGTTTTGAACAAACATTCATTGACATTCAGAGACACTTTCCGATCTCCCCGATGGCGATTCGATGAATTGCCCCCTAATGATTTCCTGTCATTCATTACCTGCTGTCGTCTTGTCAGCAGGGGTAGTGTGCAAATTTCCCGTTTTTTGCGGACGAGGGACGATACAAAGCAGATTGCAGCTACTTGAGTCGTAAAAAGCCCATCAGCGTAAGGACCGTGGTGACAATTAGTCTATCGGAAATTTTCAAAGGAAATGTAGCATGGAAGAGGGGAAATGCTTAGGTCCCCGTATGGAAGACCTCAGACGAAACTTTTCAAAAGCGCTGAGGTTCACTCGACAGAGTCTGGTGGGCCATGGGATTCGAAAAGTAGTAGGACAGTTGGACGATTCTAGTAACTAGTGGTTCGACGCAATTTAAAGTTCGGTCTAATGAGTTAGGGCACTTGTATAGTAAGACGAAAGTGCAGTTACAGCTGAAAATAATTTTCTTCATTACAGAGGTAAGAACTTATTGTGTTTCATTTAAAGAAATGATAGAGCTTTGCTTTTCAATTTGTTATTTAATTGCATTGCATATCCTTCTCTAACATGCATGTACATTTGTTTTAAAAGAAAAAAAAATATAACTTTTTATCGATGTAATTTATAGTTGTGTTATACTATGCCGATGGTTTTAAAATATTAAACGATATTTGCAGAATGTAGTCTTTTGCCGCTTGCCGGTTACAATAAGAATGATGGATAGCATTGATTTTAACTGAGCTGATTAAATTAAAAGTGCTATTATTTGTGTCAATTTATATTTCCGCGGTTTAAAATATAATCAACTCGAAATCATCATAAGATGTATTTGGGAAGATCACTTATGCCACTGGAAAATTTGTTTTAAGTGTAAACATGCACTGAGTAATTTTTAAATTTCACAAAAAGATACGATTTTTTCCTACGTTTTTCCAGAAGGAGGACAAGGGGTATATACTCATCGTCAATTATACCAAAAAATAGCAAAAATCACACCCACTTGTAAATCTATTAATTTCCCAAAATCAGGTGGAGCATTGCTTTCGTCTCCGATCCCCCAGCCAAAGGCAGGCCTGCTGAAATGTATTGGTTATGAAATGTAGAGATTCTGATAACATTTGTAATCATTAATTTTATTTTAAAGTAATAAAAATTTTAAGTTCGATGAAAGGTCAGAACTGGGAAAAGCAAGTTTGAGATTGTTTTGGGATTGGGCGGCTTGTTTTTTTTTTTTTTTTTTTTTGCTATTTTCTTCTTTTTTTTTTTCTTTTTTTTAAAATAGTGTATATAAATTTGCTAATTCTGTCGTATGAGCTAGGCTGGAGTAGGAAAGGGATTTCCAATAAATAAAGTTTGGGACAGAACACGTGAAAAAAAGTAAAGCCCAAAAGATGGCACTTTTCTCTTTTTCTATTGTATTTAAATCAGCATATGGTGACATGCGCAATATTTTTTCTTCTTTAACAGGATTTGAAAACTTCGCCTACAGAGCGTTCAGCAATTATCCTATAAGTGTAGACGAAACTATTTTAAATTTTTACTGTGTGGAAGTGTAGAATGGAAAAAATAGTACTTTGTAGTTTTGCCCTATGCGGGAAAAAAACCAAAGGAGAGAGAGAATTTCCATGCCTCTCAACTAAAAAGAAACTTTTAAAGTGATTATAATTTTAGATTTTTTTTTGCAAAGAACATTTGTTGGGGAGGCGGGGGGGGGGTTAGGAATGACGTAACTAGAGGGGGCTGACGGGGCTCGTGCCCCGGGCGCCAGATTTTAGGGGCGCTGAACTGGCTAAGTAACTGCATATTTTTTTTTCTTTTTCATTATTAAAAAAAAAAGACTAATTTTTAAAAGAAAGCTCTCCCTAAAAAAAGGCTCAATGCAGGCACAGGAAGAATTTAAAGAAATGTCTTTTAATGTTTAAAAGGCGTAGGAAAGATTGACGGAGAGAAAGTGAGGAGGGTGCAGTAAATGGCATGAATATATTTTCTTTTAGAGAGTGACCAGTTAAAGTTTCATCTTGAATCACCCACTCCGAGAAGTGAAGCTTTTGAAAGCACCCCGATACAAAGAAGCGGAAAATGCGTCTCTTTTCCAAGATTAAACTGCAATAAAACTGTCAACATGGTGTCTTCCTTTTAGCTTACAATGACGAAAGATTGTCCACCCCACTGGCCTAGGGGAAAATCCTTGCAGCGTTCTCTTGTCGGTCGCCTCTGTTTTAGGAATTGGAGCCAAGTCCCCCCAACTCCTATCTATCTGTCTCCAGTAGAATCATTCACTAAACGACATCTTTAGCTCTCACAACGGTTTTATTTCTTCTCTTCTAATACTGCCTTATTTCTCTATGACATTCATATAGTACAGAGTTCATTATATGTCTAAAAAACCATCTGGTGCACAAAACAGGCAAAGGATTAAAGCGCGGAAAAAAGAAAATCATCTATGTTCTTCGTTGTTATCATCGTAGTTGAATGGAAAAGACGTTAGGAGTACTGGTAAGATATTGTTTATCTAATTTACATGATGTAATACAGATTTTTTTAACATTGTCGATTAATTTCTCTCATTCTTTGAGAAAAATCTCTCACAATGGAGATTCAGTTCAAAGTTCTCTCTCTCTCTCTCTCTCTCTCGTTTTAGAAAATGCTTTATGGTTTTTTTAGAAATTGAACTCATATGAAAAATTTTAAATCTACTATCAATCTAATTTTGGCACCCTCAGGACAGTCCTAGTGGCAAGCAATACAAGCAGCCACTTGGGGGCGCCGAATGGAGGAGGGCACTATTACAGCTGATAAAAAAAAAAAAAAAAAAAAAAACTCTTGTGGAAAATGTTAAATGCAAATTTTTCACCTTCTAAGTTTTATCAACTGTGTCCCGTTTTCAGAAACTAGGGAGGGGTTCATTCTTCAACCAGGTAAGATTATCCAGCAACTGCTAAGCATCAAAGTCTACATGGATGCTCGCTAGGGTGATTCAAAAAAATTTTTTTTTGAATTTCTCTGGTCTTACCCCGCAGTTTTTTTACACTATTCATGAATGTGATGTATGCAAAATTTTAGCTCAATTGAACAATATTTAGAGGTCGCTCAACGCGGTCGAATTCTGTTGAAAATTAGCAATTTCGAGAGTTGGAGTATATAGCTTCATTACCCGAAATAATGTTATTCTTCATATAAAATGGAATAACTTAAAACGTTAGATTACTCTACTAAGTAATTAGTCAATAAAATAATAGCTCAAAGTGAGTTGTAACAATTACCACCCCCCCCCCCCCGCTCCAAAGCTGCATTATCTCTTACCTGAGTTTGGGTAGAAAATGCAGCTGCAAGCTCGGGCTGTGGTTTGTTTTCTTTTCGGTTGTTTGAGGTGTATAAATTTATTTGGCTAAAACACCTAGCATCCACTCTAGACAGGGCCCAGTATAAGTGACAAAAAGCCACTTTGATAGTAGCAGCTATAGTACAAAGTATGGGTCAAAATGGGGAGGATTTGACAACGTCCATAAAACGGTAAATGCAAACTATTCGCTCTGAATTGGCCGTTAACTTACAAAAGTCGTTTAAATCTAGGACTTCCTTTGATAGTTCACTGGAACGAAACAGTTATGCAAAATATATTGGGAAAATGAAGGATGATCGGCGGGTTTCATACCAGTATTAGTATCAGGACCACAAGCATTTGATGATTTACTGCTGGGTTCTTGTAAGTTAGTCAGGCATTGGAATTGCTACGGAAAATGCTGCTATACGATAACCAGTTAGATAAATCGGAACTTACTGAGCTCGTACGTGGTGTGTGTTTCAATACGACATGCATTGCCGGTACTAAAGTTGGAGCATGTTTTAACTTATGAAAAAAAACTAGGGAAGCAAGTTTTATATTGTGCTTTCAGCCATTATATTTAGACATTATGTTTTCTGTGGTATTACAACCGAAATCTATTCTACTCTTGATCTCTCGGTATTTTAACCGATAAACCAAGAAATAGGTAGAATTGGGGTATTTGATTGCGTGCATTGTCAGATGCGATGTTCACGCAATTGCGTGGAACCATCCACTGCCATTGGATCTACAATACTGTTTTTAAGCGGTTTTAGCAATCATAGTCCAGAATAAAATATTCTTATTTTAAACCTGGAGTGAGGAACGATGAGGTTGAGGAGTTGGTAGCACATTCAGAGCAACGTGTAACTAGTAATAGAAGTTGCGCAAAGTTAACTTCTGATGACCCATGTAAAAGATGTGTCCAAGTAAAATACTAGAGCTTAGTGCGATTTTCTTGAGCAGAGCACCTTCTCTTGGTGTATGTTTTCGTGTCCCAGGAGTGGTTCCTAGTGTTATATCTGTGTTAAAGATTCGTTATGGCTTCAAGTTAAGAATATTTCCCAACCAGTTCAAACTTGCAGCTGGACAAACAAAAGGTATTCGAAACAAATGAATGTGATTTCTTTCACATTCTTATCGTTAATGGGAAAGAATATCTAAGACCTGGGTTCCCAGCAACCCTTTTTGTGCAAGCACTAAGAAATTATTTGGAATATTTTTAGCGTCCTTATTCATGTAAAGAAGAAACTCAAAATATATCAGCTGTTTGATCCTGAGCATTCGAATCTTTAAGATAGCTACCAACAAGGCTTTGAGGATTGTAAACGACAATATGGAGCGTGGCATGCCCCTTATTGAAGCACTTGTTAAGACTATCACTAACGACGAAAAACAAAGACACTGTCTTCTTCAAGAGGTACAGGAACACAGAAAAGGTTTAAAAGTTGCAAAAAAGTAACCTTAAAAAGTATTGCAATAATTAATGAGCGAATTACTATATATTTAATGTATTTAAATTTGTTTTTTATATTTTTTCCGTATTTGATTAGTTTTTATACTTTTCTGCATTTCATTGGTTTTTTAGTTCATTTTGTGATTGCACGTTTTTTTTCTTCGGAGATATAAAAAAAGCAATAAAGTAACTTTATTATTATTATTATTTACGTTCGCATTTGTGCCACTATCACAAAATTTGAAGTACTCCTAAATGTAAATATAGTTTACTAAAATTTTGGGCGAATAATTCAGTGTCCTAAATAAGACGGTAAGACGAATAAAAATACAAAGGCAACTTTTTTTCTATAGATATCATTTACGAACACGTTTTTGTCAATATCACGAAATTTCAAGGCGTTTGAGCGACCTCTAAATATTAATATATTTTGCCAAAATTTTGCACAAATCATCAGTGTAAATAGTGGCACAAAATAACGAGGGTAAGACGTACAAAAATACAAAGGCTACTTTTTTCTATAGATATCATTTACGATCACGTTTTTGTCAATATCACGAAATTTCAAGGCGTTTGAGCGACCTCTAAATATTAATATATTTTGACAAAATTTTGCACAAATAATCAGTGTAAATAGTGGCACAAAATAAGAGGGTAAGACGCACAAAAATACAAAGGCTACTTTTTTCTATAGATATCATTTACGATCACGTTTTTGTCAATATCACGAAATTTCAAGGCGTTTGAGTGACCTCTAAATATTAATATATTTTGCCAAAATTTTGCACAAATAATCAGTGTAAATAGTAGCACAAAATAAGAGGGTAAGACGCACAAAAATACAAAGGCTACTTTTTTCTATAGATATCATTTACGATCACGTTTTTGTCAATATCACGAAATTTCAAGGCGTTTGAGCGACCTCTAAATATTAATATATTTTGACAAAATTTTGCACAAATAATCATTGTATATAGTGGCACAAAATAAGAGGGTAAGACGCACAAAAATACAAAGTTAATTTTTTTCCAAACATTTCTGAATCACCCTAATATTTATAAACAATTTGAATAATAAAAATGACCTGTTTTAAAGTAAATCACTTAATTGGGTTTCCGAATAAACATCATTAAACAAACCATTTTACTTAGTTAATGTAAAAATTAAAATTTGGCTACTTTTGGTCAATCACTGCAATACGGGGTTGGCGTAGAGAGTGGGAATCAATCGCCATGTAAGAATTTTGTAAAAGAGGGGAAATTTTTTGTTCCTGAAAATTATCGCGTTAATAAAAAGTACCAATTTTCAAATTTAAATTCTTGTTTTAAACAAATAAATTGTACAAAATATTTTTCAGCCATAATATGTGATATTTCATAAAGTATTTAATAAACAAATGCTAATTAATAAGCATTTATTCAATGATATCTTTTTTTTAATGCTCTCGTTCCTTTTCTTACACAGTAAAGTTTAGGATTTCTAAGTTTCTTAAAATTTCACTGTACACTTCTTTTAATGCTAAATATTGGATAGTTTAAATGTAAAATTTACATTTTTTACTTGAGATTTTTTCTAAAGTGAAATTCATGAAAATATTTTTCATTTGCAAAGTATTTAAGGCTTTTAAGATTTCTTTCATTTCAAATAGTTTTCAAACGTATTAAATATAATAGTCAACATGAAAAGGAAAACAATTACTCATTTGGTATTTAGTTATCTATTTTTAAAAATATTTAAGGTTACTCAGCTTGTATTTATTTTTGTTTTTATTATTATTATCATTATTGTCTAAGTTATCATTTGATGATATAGTAAAAGCTTTTGCAGCCAAAAAAGCTCGCAAAATAAAGTTCTAATGGTTTTCGTTTTTTAATGTAAGTGATGTAAAGATGAAACTAAATAGAAATGTATTTAAAATGTTTCTTCATTTTTAGTCTTATATTCAATAATTAAATAATATTTTCGAAAAAACCGAAAGTAAAACAACATTTTATTTTGAAATTCGGGTGGCATGTCATTTAAAATAAAAAAAGAAAAGTTAGCACAAGAGGCGTAGCCGATTAAAAGTTGAAAATTTTCGGTATTTTGAAGTGATAACTTGTAGTATACTGTAAGGTATCACTCCAAAATTGTTAATTCAATACAACATTTTTACTCGGACTTCAAAATTAGGATTTTTAAGAAATAAAAATATTTGTGGGGAAATTAATAATTTCTAATAAAAAATGGAGTGATGTTTAATTTACGAAACATACTTTTCTTTTCATTTCTTTTCAAAAAACAAAATCGGAGGAGGGGGGGGGGGGTCTCCACGACATTTTCGTTTATAATAAATAGAATTAAAAAAACGGACGTAACTAAGCTGGTGAAACCCGGGAAAATTTTCAAAATTTTCATTAATTTTAATAATTTCGTTCTCTGTGTGTCTATTTATTTCGGATAATAAAACTTGTATTAGTATGTTTCAATCATTTTATTTAGTTTCAATCATCTTTTTTTAGTTTGATGGTAAACTGTAAATACAAAATTCGTATTTGTTTTGTTAGAGGTAAGAATTATTACCTTTGTGTTTACGCATCATAAAAAATGGAAAGATTGGAGAGGGGGGGGGGGGGGGGTCAGTGAACTGTAAATGTTAAAATTATATTTATGCCCCCCTGTCGGGGAAGCTTGCCCCCCTGTCGGGCATTTCCTAGCGCCACCTCTGAACAATATTACAACTACAATTATCAATAGGAATTGCAGATTGCTTTTAGATTCTAAAGGGGTTCTTTGAGAGAAAAACACGGTTGCAGAATTTTAATTGCTTATGCGATTCAGTCATAGATTTTGTTACAATACATAAATAATCGAATAACAACTCTTAGTTACTGAACAACAGTGTTATTATGTATCCATAGCATCGTTCTTTCTTTTTTTTTTTGAACCGATTTTTACACGATTGCTGCAGCAACTGCGAACACGTTTTGCTCATTCAAAAACAAACAAAAGATCAAACAATAAAATTTTTCATGCTCATGTGCTTTTCAAGCTGCCTGCTCTTTTGAAAAATTACACACGTGAGAGAACGATGTTGCGGACGATATTTTAATTTCGTGTGTTTTTATCCTAACTAATACTAGACCCTTGGCAGAACTTAATTCCATTGCACTATCAGTGTCACAGAGGTATACATTAAAAGGTTATTAATGTTACGAAAGTTTAAAAGCTCACCTTTGTTTATATTTCTTTTCCCACAGCTTGTTGCTTTTAGAGACAATGTTAAAAGACTGAGAAACACAAGAAATTCTACAAATATCCTCACCCAAAATGCATTCCGAACACAATATATTTTCAATGATTTCAAAAGGAAGAACAGAAAAGCAAGCCATATTTTGTTTTTTGATGCCTCTTTGTGCAAATTTTCATTAGGATAACATAGCTACAGCATTGATGATTAAATTACAAATTGCAAAAAAATAAAATTCATGTATAAAATCGTATAATTTACGATTATTTAAAATTACATAAACTTATAAACAAAAACAAGAAGTACTTCTACTTCTTAGAAGCTTGAAGATGCAGATGTTGCCAACTATCACCAGCGTATAAATTATTATAATACATTAATTTCATTATTTCATCTATAAATAATTTTTACGATTTGAATTTATTTATTCGATGCATTTCACAAAGTATCAACTTCTGTGTTTGGTAATTTTAATTTATTAGTTTACGATGAAGAAAAAAAAACCCCTCATAACTAACTGTAACCAAAGAATATCTAACACGTAAACAAAAACAAACGTTGTGGCTATTGAACCTTAAATTTTAAGGTTCAATTATTATTGAACCGGGCACTTTACGTCATTGATGACGTGACTGACGTGACCACTGAAAAAGGGGGGGGAGGAGGTTTTCGCCGCCATTTTCACCATTTTATGGTTTGAATGTGATAGGTGATATTGATGAATGAATTTTTAAGCATTGTGTCACTCATGTTTTTTTAAAAAAACATGAAAATTTTAAACCAAGGAATCTCAACTGCATTTTGGATTAAATTTTCGCCTAAAATACAGCTCGAAGTAAGTAATTATTTAAATTCTTGTTTCATAATGTATGTTACCATGTGCAAGTGCATTCATGAGCATGCTTGGATTTTCCGGAGAAGAGTAATTTTTAAATGAAATGGTTTGTGTTCTTTTCTTACCAGTTTTACACATTGCTAACTTGTTTTGTTGTTTCAAACAAGGAAACATGAAGTCCATTTTCGTAGAAGTATTGTTTGAAAAGAATCCCGTAAGGTCGGAAAAACCTGATAAAGCAAATAATTATACATTATGTTCCACGACTGAGTGTTTTTCATCATGTTAATGTTATTCTTCCTTAAGCAGTGCGAACAATATTTTATGTTCTAAATAGAGCTGCCCCGGATATTTAGTGGTTCGGCCTAATACTTTGCTATTCTTCTACTGATGTAGTCTTGCTTTTAAGTATTTACCGGAATCTTATAATACATTAAAAAACCATAACATTACCAACTCATTTGAACATAAAGCAGTAACTAGAAAATCCAAATTAAAAAAATCATAAATGTTAAGTGTTCAGATTTATGTGAAGTCAATTAACTGCTAAATTTTTATGTAAAATGTAGCTAAAAAACAATTGATCAACATTGCAACAAATTTTCAAGAAATATGAAGACAAAGAAAAACAATATTGTATCATGGAAATTGAAGAATTTCCTATACATCATATGTCATGTAAAATATTCTTTTTAGGAAATGGAACCAAAACTTTGATTCAATTGTAACAGTGAGAGTGAATGAATTGAAACCCTGACTAGTATGTAACGTAAATTCAAGACGCATTACATGCAGATTAATAAGTTATCCAGAAAGTGGCTAAGATGATCAATTTAAGTGCAGCAGATTAACTATCAGTTAATGTGGAATTGTAGACATGACCCAAAATTTTATATTGAATTGACGTAATGTAAAATAAGAACTGGGGGGATAAAAAAAATAACTTAAAATTCCTGTTCTCCTTCTAAGCTGTGAATAAACTTTGAAGTTAAAAAGCATTTTGTGATTTATAACTGCCTTTTCTTGTTTTATTTTATTTATTTATTTTACGATGCCTGAACTGCAGAAGTTTAATACACATTTTCATTTATTCTGGGTGGGAAAAGTGCAAGCAACAGCGGAAAAGTATTATTCGTCATAAGCAGTAGGGTGATTTGGTGTCATATTAAACACCAATTCCTCTGTTGGTACTTTTCAGTTCATTCTAACATTCATGTTGCTCATTGGTATGCAGTCTAGTGATGTGCTATTATTTTCGAATATGAAGTATTTGGAATTGATGGTTGAATGTTGTAGGGGATTTTTCACATGTGAGTATACATATTTGATCCTTCAATTATTAATACACCGTCTAATATTTTGTAATATTTGTTATACTTCCTTTGGTTTTGCAGACCCTTTATTCTAGCTAAAAAGAGTGCGGAGAAGCAATGAATGTTCATTTAATTAGTGAATGGTACGCAGTAGGGTGATTTGGTGTCATATTAAACACCAATTCCTCTGTTGGTACTTTTCGGTTCATTCTAACATTCATGTTGCTCATTGGTATGCAGTCTAGTGATGTGCTATTATTTTCGAATATGAAGTATTTGGAATTGATGGCTGAATGTTGTAGGGGATTTTTCACATGTGAGTATACATATTTGATCCTTCAATTATTAATACACCGTCTAATATTTTGTAATATTTGTTATACTTCCTTTGGTTTTGCAGACCCTTTATTCTAGCTAAAAAGAGTGCGGAGAAGCAATGAATGTTCATTTAATTAGTGAATGGTACGCAGTAGGGTGATTTGGTGTCATATTAAACACCAATTCCTCTGTTGGTACTTTTCGGTTCATTCTAACATTCATGTTGCTCATTGGTATGCAGTCTAGTGATGTGCTATTATTTTTGAATATGAAGTATGGATTTAATGGCTAAATGTTCTGGGGAATTTTCACTATGTGAGTATATAAATTTGATCTTTCAGTTATTAATACACCGTCTAATATTATGAAATATTTGTTATACTTCTTTTGGTTTTGCAGATCCTTTATTTCAGCTGAAAAAGAGTGCAGGGAAGCAATGAATGTTCATTTAATTACTGAATGGTACGCAGTAGGGTGATTTGGTGTCATATTAAACACCAATTCCTCTGTTGGTACTTTTCGGTTCATTCTAACATTCATGTTGCTCATTGGTATGCAGTCTAGTGATGTGCTATTATTTTTGAATATGAAGTATGGAATTTATGGCTGAATGTTCTGGGGAATTTTCACTATGTGAGTATATAAATTTGATCTTTCAGTTATTAATACACCGTCTAATATTATGAAATATTTGTTATACTTCGTTTGGTTTTGCAGATCCTTTATTCCAGCTGAAAAAGAGTGCAGGGAAGCAATGAATGTTCATTTAATTACTGAATGGTACGCAGTAGGGTGATTTGGTGTCATATTAAACACCAATTCCTCTGTTGGTACTTTTCGGTTCATTCTAACATTCATGTTGCTCATTGGTATGCAGTCTAGTGATGTGCTATTATTTTTGAATATGAAGTATTTGGAATTGATGGCTGAATGTTGTAGGGAATTTTTCACATGTAAGTATACATACTTGATCCTTCAATTATTAATACACCATCTATTATTTTGAAATATTTGTTATACTTTCTTTGGTTTTGCAGATCCTTTATTCCAGCTAAAAGAGCATGCAGAGAAGTAATGAATGTTCATTTTATTTCTGAATAGTATGCAGCAGGGGAATTTGGGGTTTCATACTAAGCACCAATTCCTCTGTTGCTACTTTTTGGTTCATTCATTATATTTTTTGTGTGGTTTGTATCAGGTCTAGTAATTTTCTCAGCAAACAGGTTGTTTTGCTGGGATAGTAGAAGAAATAGTCTAATCACAAATCCAGTTGCCTTAAATACTTGTAATTAAGAAGTAAAAATGATCTAAATAACACTAAATTAATGTTGTAGTTTTCTAGTTTGTAATTAATTTTATAAAATTAGAAATTGAGAAAAAAATGCTTGTAATAAATAACAGTGATTTTAATCTCCACTGAAAAAGATTTCTGTGTAAAGTATCATGGTTAGAAGAACTTAATTCTGTTCCCCTGCAATTCGAAAAGCCCTCCCGTAGGAGCGATCTGCATATAATTGCATAGTTTGAGCCCATTGGCGAGGATATGTCTCTCTTGGCGATTTCTGAACTCGTTTTAATTTCAAGGCTGTGTTTAGGACTATCTTTACGATGCTAAAGATTGCCGCCAATTGTGATGGTAGAGCAAATCTGGTGTACGTCGCCAGGGGTTCGTATCCACATTAAATGTAGAACTGTTTATAATAAGCGTTATGTTTTTGGGGGTCCGTCTATGTAGCCGGAAACTTTGGAATCTGCCTTGAGGGCTGATGAATTCATTTCAAGACTTCTTCCTTTTTGTGCTAATTGAAGGACACATATCAAGGTCATTGAGGTCTGCGTGGAGTGGGGGAGATAATTTTCAGAGAGGTGTAGTTGGATGGTGATGTCGGGAAAAAGAAGACGAGTTTTTTTCGTTTTTGCTTTTGTTTTCTGTTAGCGGCTGGTTATTTGTTCGTTTATTTTTAATCATCGCAACAGTTGCTGTTATTCCAGAGGATTTGATTATTTTTGATTACTGCTAATTTATTATTAATCTTAAAAACAAAAAACAATTTTTTTAGAATTAGTTTTTTTTTAATAATATTGCTAATACCATTGCTATTCTTATTATTATGCGTTTTTAGAGTATATGCCGCAGTGATTTAACTATTAGTATTTATTATAAGTGTAGACACAGATAATTTTTCATGCAGACCAAAAGAAAATATTTCCCATGTAAAATTTTGTTACTTAATGAATTAAGCAAAAAGGAAAATTTATTAAAAATAAATGAATAAATAAACAATCTTTTATCCAAGAAAGCCTCACAAGAGATTAACAGAAAGATAGTTTTGATAACTTATTCATTTACATTCAAAAGAAACTAAATTAAAAAATCTCCAACATGGTGGTCTCTTATACCTTGCCTTTAAGAACAAATTAAATAATAAAACTGGGTAATTTCACGGCTGTCATTCAACTGACTGTCATTCAAAAAGCAAAATAGTAAGAATGTTGAAACATACAACTTTTGAAAGATAAATATTGTTTGAAATTGATATTGTTTGAAACATAGTACCTGACTGGCATAAATGTATCTTGTGAGAAAAGTAATATTGATTCAAAAAGGATTTTTCAGACAGTAAAAGAAATCTTAATACTATTATAAATGCGAAAGTTTGGATGTTTGGATGGATGTATGTTTGTTCCTCTTTCACGCAAAAACTACTGAATGGATTTTAATGAAATCTTTACCATAATGTAGCTTATGCATCAGAATAACACATAGGCTATAATTTTTAACGATATTCGAAAAAGTTCGATTGGTAGCGCATTTTTCATTCCAATTTAAGGTACATTTTCGTATAAATCCGCGAAGGCTTCCAACAAACTAATTCGGTATTTAGCGCATCATCTCAACTTCCTGTCGATAGCTAGAATTGCGTGCATCATTTTTACTTTTCGCTTTAAATTTTCAAGGCTTTTCTCAAGTCAAATCAAAAGGTAATTTTTTTTCAGCTTCATGGTTAATATCTAGGCTTTTACATAGACTCTCGCGTGCCCGCTCTCTAACGAGCTTTTGCTATGATTTGTAGTTTAAAACATCTTAGTTGTAAGTAGAATATTTATCCTTAAACAATTTGTTTTTTTATTGTGCTTTGAAACGTGTAAATATTATTTTGTAGAATAAATTGTATTCTTTTATTAGTAGACCGTTCACTGTATGAATTATTTGCGCGAGTTTTATAAATATGTGTTTTAGAGTATCGGTAACGTAATGGCTTGAAGAGATTGTTAACTAATAAATGGATTAGGTTCATTATTTTCCTATTTGATGGAGTTTTAAATACAACTTAATGACATTTCTTAAATGTTTGCGTTGATTGGGTACTTTCTCGGGGAACTTACAATTGAGCAGTTACTTAGTATCCAATCAAACATGAATTTTGCCAGATTTGTTACAAGAAGATTTTAATAACTGAGATTCTCGGCGATTTTTTCAACTGACACCAGTTTTTGTGCCAAAGACTACGTAATAATACTTTACTTCTTACACGAGGTAACCAAAATAAAAGGATTATTATCTGATATTTATCGACTGCGGCTTATTCTTCATGATCGACTCCCACATTTGAAAAGTTCAGTTTTTGTTTTTCTTTTGTTGGCCGATTTCGTATGTATCCAATAAAAACCTTTTTGAAATTATGCCAAAACGTAAAGAAATCCGCATACTAAATTAATTAAACCCTTAAACAAGACTAAAATTACCATTAATTTGCGTTTTTGCACAAATAATTGTTAAATGTTTCCATTAATTTCGAAATCATTTAGGACAAAAATTTTTAGCGTCATTTTATGGTCAGCAATAGTATCTCAGCGTTTGGTGACTATTTCTCTGTGACAAAAATTAGTGACATAATAGTACTTAATGTATTTTCATAAAGTAGGGAAGGGAGCAAAATTATCCTATATATAACAACACAGTTTCTGCAAATTTGGCGACATTTTAAAGATCGTCAAAGCGATGCGTTTTAAGTTCTTTCCAGTTCAGGAAAAAAACCAAAGATGAGTATAAATTGTTTTTCAACATTATTACTGACCCTGGCAACGCCGGGTATTTTTGCTAGTTTTTGATAAATTTAAATTAGGATCACGGACTAATGAATAATTTTTCGGCACACCATCGCCAACAACGGAAAAACAAAAAACTTAGAAAATCAGAAACTGAAGTGAGAGCACTTGAGTTGCCAGACAGTTTATTGGGCATGGAAAATGGGCGCGGACGGAGGCGGAGGCCCTGTCCACCCTGTCTTTGGGGGGGGGGGGGGGGTAATAAAAAAGATAATTTCATAAAGATTACTTTTAACCTGCTTATGTCCATGATTTATGTACAAAACAGTGCCTTTTCAGCCTCCAAATTTTAAAAATGAAATTTAATAATGAAATTTAATTGAACAAAAAGGGGCAAACTAAAAAATACTTTTAAATCACAGAATACATTGCGAAAGTTATTAATCTCTTCCTCTTGTCAATGTCCAAGAGCTCTCCTCACAAATCCGCTTTAGGAAACTTCATATTTTTTTCACGACGCTTCAGACACAGTATAATGTTGACTCTAATAGGAGTAGGGAGTAAATATCTAAGTCAGCTTTCATTCTGTAAATGAAAGCGAACTTGATATTGGACGATGTTATTGGCTAGATTTAATGCAAAAAAAAAAAAGTCTTACTTATTAACCCTACACTGCATGATTTTTTATTTTTCGTAGAAAAAAATATATGTGTTTGTCAATGTAATAAGAAAACATGGAAAAATATTTAAAAAAATTTAACTCTAAATTTTCACCCCTTTCTAATTAAAAATAGTTTTGTTGCCAAATGGCTACACCATGCATTCAACAGATAAAAAAGATTTTAAATGATAGTCTTGAAATTAGTTCTTTTTTGTAAAAAAATGGAGGAATTGAACATTTGGTGCACTGTACTCTTGTAATCCTTTACATTTTGACATTTTACATTATTTTTTATGTGTACTTGTACTTTCCGATGATCAATTCAGTCAAATCTGATGTCTTTTGGAGGCTCTCTCGCGCAAGCTTTCTTTCTTTTCTCTCTTTATTTTTTGTTTGTAACTCTAGTTTATCTGTAGCTAATGGTTTCTTTTTAATACACTTTTATTAATTTCACATGTGGGTTTGTTTGTATGTATGTATGTATGTAACTCTGAATAAAAGATAAAATTTACGTTCTTTGCAAATATAAAAGTAATATATTTAATATTATTTTTAAAACAAAAGGCAAAACTGTATTGCATATTGATGTATTATAAGTGCATGTAAACTTAAGTGCGATATTCAGTAGTTTTGAAAATCAGAGGGAAACCCGTGATGATCACAGCGCATTCCAATGTAAAAGCGTATTTTTTAGTTTTTTTCAAAACTATATTTTAAAATTATTAATGACTTTACTTGTCCGTGTAAGCACAACGTTTGTGCTAACTGAAATCTAAAATAAGCACGTTTTGAAGGCTTTTCCCTATTGATTTTTTGTTTGTTTACTCTGTTGAACATCAACTAAGCATTGATAATTGCGAGGTCTTATAAACGGTAGAACAGCCGAAAGTACCACTTTTGGGTCCGCATGATTATATTATACCTTCCAAAAAGAGAAAGAAGCTAGCGCGAAACATAAACAAAGCACATACTTCATGAACTATAGAGATGAATCGAAGTGTTCTCTGGATGCTTACTGCATAATGTTGCCAAATGGCTACAGACGTGTATTATGTCCTAGATTTTTTCCAAATCATTATTTTGAAGTAAAACGCATCTTAAACGAAAGATAAATGTTTATTTTATTCATGTTATTTTTTTAAAAGACAAAGAAAAATATTTCATTGTAAGAAATAATTTCAAAACATGGTAGTTTGAGTGATTTTAAAAGCTATCCATATGGATTCATTTAAGAGCATGTAACAGACCAGTGCTGCCATGTATGGAGTATAAAGGGTGATAATTGCTTTAAATATACCCAATACTTGCTTTTTATGCATTTAGTTGCCTTATGACTACATTCTGCTATTCATAAGGAGGACAAATTGTCCATGTAACCAATTGGCAACACCATGCAGTGTAGGGTTAATCAGGAATTCATAAATCAAAAAAGACATCTAGTGATGAATTTAGAAGTTTCTTTATTTTTCCTTCGAAAGATAGTTTTCCCTATTATATTAATCCGACGTAACCCTTTAAACAGAGAGAGAAATTTAATGAATTTTAAACATAATACTGATGCTACTTTTTCGAATAAATGGTAATTCAAGACTTTTGCTTGGCATAGGTGGCTATTTATAAAATAGGGAGGAGTCATTTTACCTTTTTCACTAGCGTAATGTAAACAGTGAGGATCCTCAACTATAGAAGATTTATAATAAAAAATAACCCAATGAGTAATAGTGTGATTTTGCTCACATCTTAAATCGTTTCCTTCAAATTTCCGAAAATGAAACGATCCGCTGCATTTTTATCCTATCATGCTTGAAAACCATTTTTCCAATGATATAAACTATATTAAACTTTTGTTTAAAAAATTCTATAATATCCGCTTGAACAACGATTTGTGCTACGGGATCTGGGATTTGACATTTTAATTTGAATTGTAAACAACCTTTTCCATGAGAGATACTTCATGAGTGTTCAATCAAGAATCGTAAGTAATTAAAGCTGCACATAGCGACAATACAAATCCAGATTTCTTTTTCTTTGTTTTGCCTCACGATGAAAAATATCTGATCTTAGTGAAAAGTGATGGGCTGAATTCAAATCTGAAACAGTTTTTCTCCATCATCCACATATTTTTGCGATATACATTTGAAGTTGGAAATAAATGTATGTATATTCACATGATTCAAATCTGAAACAGTTTTTCTCCATCATCCACATATTTTTGCGATATACATTTGAAGTTGGAAATAAATGTATGTATATTCACATGATGGTTAATTCTTAAAACAATTATCAAAAACTCAGCAATCGATCATTTTTTTCTATATTTGGCATCAGGATTTTTTTTTCATAACAATCAACGAATTGTTCTTTATTTACTCATTTGACCGTAGTTGGCTTCCTTTGAGTTTTGACTCGGTGCCTCTGTGATCACCAGCTTCCACCCGCCCCTGCAGGTGCTGCACCTCTCCTCTGTTTCTGGATTTCCGCTCCTCCAGGGAGGCGGTGTTCACGTTCTGCACATACACAAACACGCCCACACACACACATACACTTCTACACACACCTACATGTCTGCACAGACACGCACTCGCTTACACACACACACCAATCGCAATTCGTGATTGCGAAAAGCATAATCTGAATTACAAATGTTAACATTAATTTTTTTATATATTTTTGAAATGTCGAGCTACAGTCCTTAAGCATTTGATCACTTGGTCAGCGAGAGGCTTTGCAAAACACCTTCTTTAAGCTTTGAACTACCTAATGCACGAAAACTGTTGTTTAAAGTGTTGAAATAATGCCCCAATCAATAGTCTTTTCAAAGAAACACATACCTTTGTGCAGAAAGGTAAATTAATTATTTTCAATGTTGAATGTACAAAAATTGCAGACACGTGTTTCGGCGTCGCAAGGAAAGCTTTTCTCAATGCCAAAGATACTATTTTGTGTATTGGAAAATGCGTTCCTTGTAACGACGAAACACGTGTCAGCAGCATTTTGCAAGTTTTGTGCGTTTCATGTTGAAAATAATTTAATCTTAGCAAAGTTTCTGAAAAGGCCCAATTCAATATAAAGTTTCGGTGGAATAATAAGGCCACTTTCTGTTTTTTTTTTTTTGCTATTTCTTCCCCAATCGCGAAGGAAATGGCAAACTTGTGTGTAAAACCCAAATAAAATTAATCTTTTAGTTTATCTCATTTTAGGCTAGACTTTATTTTGAAATGGAAATAATTGTCTGACAGTTTTTGCTGTATGCTGTACTACATTTCATCTTATAAAATTTTCAAATCTACTTATGTTTCTTTCATTTTAACTGGACAAGTTAGTAGTACTTGGGGCAATATGTTTCTATAATGTAATAGGGTAGTTTTAAACTATAGTTTCGGAAGAGTTACCACCAAATCGCACCTAAACTGTTTGATATTAAAAAACTAACGTAAACATTACAGAATCAACACTGTTAAAGTATACTTTATAATTGCTCTGAAAGTAAACATTTTAAAAATCTTTATGTCTGCATTCAAATAAAAGAATCACGGAAAATGACTTAATTCAAGTTGCATAATAATATGAAAATTGGGTGCTAATGAGACGGATCACTATGTCCACACTACCTACTGCAGTAACCTTTAACCTGACGATCTATCACCACATTTCTTGTCTTTATAAATAAATCAAACTGTGAATTAAAAATGTTTTAAATATTACTTGATAAACACATGAGAAAAATAAAATACTTACAACATGTGATTGCATAAAAATTGCATGATGGGAAAATTCTGGTTTGACATTTGATATCAGCGTTAAAAAATACCTTAGTTATTATTTTTAGGTTATGTGCGCTAGGGTTATGGCTTAAAATGTAAAAATAGATATTTTGCAAATCACATTCAAAGTAAACGAGTATGTGTATTTCCGTACTTTCAAGTAGCTTAATTGGCTTTTATGGCTCTTTAAAAACATTTTAAAAGAACCTCTTGGGTGGGAGAACTTTTTTCATAGAAAAATAGGGGAGACTTTCACGTTTCGGTGCCCCTCCCGAACACCATTTCTGTATCCGCCCCTGAGTCCGTAACAATCTAAAAAAGTACCAATCATTAAATTAATGACGCAAATTAAAAATTAATTAAAAACAAAACTGTTAAATGAATTTAATTTGAACTTATAAAAAGTTTCATTCTTAGCCATATCACAGTCACATTTGTATTTTGATAGCATTTCTTTATATGCTACTGACAATCATTTAATGAAGATGCGTATAAAAGTCTTTTTTGGTTTCTGTCGCAACATCATTTTCGGCTACAATGTAACTGAGAGCCTATCTGAATAAGAGCGTCTTTTAATTTTAGAAAAACAATGCTCATTTACTTACATAAAGTGACAAATACAGCTAAATTTGGTTGTGACTTTGAAATAGTCATCATCATGATTTTTTTTTCTTATTTTTAAACAATGTAATGTCAATCCTTCCTATTTCATCTTCGCAGTTAAAACTTCATGAAAAATTGAATTACAATAAACATATTTTTGGAAAAAAATAGAATCTACTTCAAAATTTCACCCGGAAATTTCTCTAAAAAGTAAAAAAATAGCTTCCCAAAACCAGCAAATCTTTGACTGAAAAATTATCATATAGGTAAAGTCAAAACAAATAAATAAGGATGTTTTCCAGTTGCTTTCTATTAACCAACGCTTTCAAAGTATTTTTTCTAACTGATCCAACAGTACAGTTGAAAGCATCAGGGCCTGATTATGGCATAGGCAACCTGGGTTTGGGACAGGTGCCCCATCTTCCTAAGGGGCTCCTAATTTTTTAAAAACTAATGCATTAGCATTAAAAAATTATGTACTTTTAAAAGAAAATAATAATTTATTAATTAAGAAAAAAACTCTTTTGATCTTAATTAGTATTTCTCTTATTTAGTTCATTTTATGCAAGTAAAAAAAAATATGTCTTGAGAATTAGCTATAAAACTCCCAAGTTAAAATGGATATTAAGTAGGATCAGTGCTAGACAGAATGCAAACAATTCTGCTTAATAGTGCAATTAAATGGCAAAATAATGCTATTTGAAGATACAGTCTGTACAATAGCTATTGGGGGGGGGGGGGGTTCAGAAGGGATAAAAATAATTTAACTATATCATTACCTATTTTTTTTATTGAAGCACTTTATTTAAAGCATTGCAATCGTTGCAAGAATAAAAAAAAGCCTTCTACAAGAAGAAACAAAAATTATATTCAATTTTTATTTTGATCTCTATCACATCATATGGGACATATACCATAATATATTCCTCTGTTGTTAAGAAATATTTCTGCTTTCTACAAAAGTTGAAATAAATCATAAAACTTTTACTTTTTGTTACTGTGCTTTGGAACATTTTATACTAGATAAAATCAATAGCACGAATATCATATTCTTCCTGCTACAGTAAAATTCACTTTCAAAGTTAATACAGGCCCGTCATTTAGGGGGGCAGGGGGGGGGTCAATTGCCCCCCCCCCTGACTTTGAGAAATCAATGTATTTACATATAAGTTGGCGTGGCTTTTGATGTTTTCCGATGAAATTGCATTGAGTTTGGACCCTTTGCCCCCTCCCCCCCCTGGAAAAACTTGAAATGACGTCCCTGAGTTAATACTTAATCGTGATATAAGTAGATATATTCCAAAAAAGATAAGTAACAAATCTATTTTCAAATAGGTAGCCATTTTATACTAGCAAAGTATGAAAGAATTCAATTTCATGTTTCCAATCTAAATGAAATAATTTTTGCATTTATTCAAGTTGAATTTCAAGAATTAAAGAAATTGGGAATTAGTTTTTTATTTCTTTTTCACTCGGTCTCGTTTCATCTGAAAATTGAGACTTTTTGGAAGTTAAGATTTGAAACAGATTGCAACAGATAATCAGGATTTAGCGTGAGAAAATGGCTAATGAATGCAATAATATAGTCAAATAGAGTAAGTTTTGTCGAGAATTACACCAGTTACACTTCCTGAGCCCTGAAGCACAATGACAATAAAAGTTTACACTTCGACATATGGAAGTGCTCGTCAGCTGATACACAGCCAACCAGATTAGAAGTTAGCCGCGGGCGACCGCCAAAATCTAAGGAAGTAGCATATCTCCATTTTCCACCCCCTTGCAGCCAGGGCCCGATTAACCTCTGAAGTTAGGGGAAGCTTAATCTCATTTCGGGGCCCTATGCTCTGTTTTTTTGGAGGGGGGGGGGGATTTCTGTGTCACTGATACGTTGAAACCCCTTGCTAATGCTACAAACATTATTTCTAAAAGCAACTCAGCAGAACACAGAATTTAAAAGACGTAATAAAAGTATATGGTAAAAAAGTCAGGGCTCTACATGTTAAAAAAGCTAGTGGGAGGTGTGGGGAAATAACTTTTCATGAAATTTGCACCTGTTTTTTTAAATCTTTGTCCAAAATGTTTATATTAGATTTAGAAATGTTTTTAAAAGCAGACAAAATAGAATTATTAATTATTTAAAAGTTTCCAGTTATTTTCGGGGCCCCTGAAAATATTGTGGGGAAGCTAAAGCTTCCCAAGCCTTTTGGGTAATCAGGCCCTGCTTGCAGCCTCCCTCACACTTTTTATCTGTAAACATTTACTGCCTTTTTGAGAGATGGGGCAGGCAGTACAAAAGAGAGCCTTTTTTTTTTAACTTCATTTTTTAAATCCATTCTCGCGAAAATTTGATTTTTTCTGCGATGATTTAACAGTTAAAAGAACGGTTTTAGGATTTCGAAAGCTTATTTTAGAGCAAGACTGGGCCTAAGGAGTAGGTTTTTAGGGTTAAACCCCTCCCATTCATGAGAATAATGAAAAGCAAAGAGAAATTTACATTTTATTAAAATTAATTTCGGTTTAAATGTTATAGTGTACAGTCGGGCCCCCTTCTTTTCTTTTTTTTAATTTATTTTATTATTATTATTATTATTATTTTCTTATCATTATTATTTTAAAGTTTGCTGTAATTTACGGTTGCTTTCTCTATCCTAGCTGAACTCATATTTTAGAAAATTAATGGCTTGGCTCATAAACCCTTATGCACTTTGACAATGGAAAAAATTCACTTTGTTTATATTGCTTCTTTTATCAGGTCGTTATGATGGTGGACAAAGGTATCTCATAAAATGGAATAATGTTTTCGCTATGAACATAGTAATTGTGTAATCTTTATTCAACTCCTTCCTTTTTCCCCTCCATAATTGCTGCACCCAGAATGTGACCAGAACGCAGGAAGAAATTAGTGTTCATCTGAAAATTTGATTAGGCATAAAAGAATATCAAAGCCCTCCCCCCCCCTTTACGAAATCCTAAGAACGGCCCTGTTAGAAAAAAAAAATCAAATGACGAGACGAGAGATTCGTTACGAGAATGAATTAAACAGGGGAAAATGCTACACATGTTACATTTCTTTGAAAAAGTCCTTGTTTTCAAAAATAAATAGAATATCCAGAAGTTCTCGAACAGAAATGTCTCCGTGTTTGAATAGTCTTTTATTATGTCAAGGAATTTTTTGAGCTTTTAATAAAATATTCCTTTGCTTTACATTACATTTTAAATCAAGCTTTTAAAGTAAGGAAATAAATAAAATTAATTAGTTAAAATATATAAATAATTAATAAAAAAAATTGTATCATCAAATTCTTCTTATCTTTTAATATAAATTACCCGAAAGCAAGCAATTTTCTCCGCACTTAATTTAAAATAATAACAATAATATTTATGAAGAAAAGTTTTTATTTGCGAGAACAGTATAAAGATATGATAAATTAAATTATTAGATATTTACACCTTACATTTTCAAGACTTTTGATGCGTGATAAAACATATTGCGAAATACCCAATGATAGCTTACCAGGCTAATTCAATTAAATACCAAATACAATTAGAAAAAAATCCCCCTCCCCCAAAGGAAAAATCAGCAGGAAAACAGGAATTTAACTTAAATGCGCATTGTATTCTCGAAAAATGTTAGTCACTCGTCCCTCCAGAAGATTTTTTTTTTTTATTGAAACACCCGTTCACAGTAAAGAAAAACAAGTAAATTGAAACAATAAACTAATTTTAAATCCCCCTTCCAAAAAAGGTAAATTGGAATTTAGTAAAAACACATTTAACTACTATTACAAGAAAAATACCCTCTCCTGAGGAAAAAAATAACGAAACCAAATACGTAACGCTATAAGAAAAAATTCATACCCCCCCCCCCCCCCCACACACTGACATGGAAAAACAAGCTCTGCAAGTTTATTCAAAATATAAAAAGACCATCCTCGAAGAAGCAGAATTTGAAAACAATTTCGTGCTACCCCGCACACTCGAAAAACATTAGTTCAACAAAACTAAGTATTACAAATTTAAATAAAATACAGCGACTGCCTCCCCCCTCTTAAATGCAGAAAAAGTCTTTTATAAATTAAATACGCATTACAATGTCGGAAATTTATAAATATTCATGATTCAAGAATACAGAATTATAAATTAAAATTACCAATAGAATTAGAAAAAATATCACCCGCCCTCCAAAGAAAAAAGTATGTAACTAAATATGCATTACAATTGAAATGAAATTCAAACTCTCTTGCCCAACAGAAATAATTTAAATGCAAATTATTAACCAAAAACCCCCTCAGTGGAAAACATAATTTAAACCAAATACACATGTAAATACAACGACACGGAAAGCCCTCTCTCCGGAAGAAAAATAAACTTTCATTTGATGTACAACACAAGTAGAAATATACTCTGCGCTTGAAAACATAATTTTTTTTTTGCATTTAAGTTCGAAAATGGGATCCATCGTTCTCGAGCTAAAAAAATGAACTGTTTTATTAATTACAATAAATTCAAGCCCCTCCCCCGTCTTTCCACAAAAGAAAAAGAGAAAATATGTCAAGTAAAATACCAAATAACAGCTGCAAAAATACAATTCCCGCCCCCTTAACGAAGACGAAAAAAAAATTATTTAAAAGCCGTTGTACGATTAAAATGAAACAAAAATCTCGTTCTTCCCGCAGAAAACTAGAATGCAATTTAAATCCATCTGATAATTCGGAACATTTAAATCTCCCCCCCCCCCTCAACAAAAAAATCATAATTGAATAAGATACACATTTTATTAAAATGAAACAAAAACCCAGAAAGAAAACTTTCAAATAAAGTACGCAATACAATTGGGAAAAAATCTAAACCCCTCTCCCCTTTCCCCCCCTCACCGCATATAATGATTTCAAATTAAATCCGCACTATAATTCAAAAACTAAAAGCATCCACCCCTCCAGTTTTAAAGCAGAATTTAATTAAACTACGTATTAATTGCAGAACGAAACAAAACTCCCCTTCCTCGGAAGAAAGAATAGTTCATAGACAATACGCAAAAATCAAAATCTGACCAGCCCCCCCCCCCTCCCAAGGAGGAAATAATAGGCATTTTCAGTTGGGGTAGATCAACCCCTCAAAACTGAAACTACATGAAAAAATAATTTAGTTTAAATACGCATTGAAAAAAAAAAAAAAAACACGAAAGTCCCCCCCCCCCCCTTCGAAGAATTGTATAAAATAATATTCTTTTGAGAAAAAATAAAAAGTCGTCTCCACCCCCAAAGACAGAAGATTTGCAAATAATAAGCAAAATTATTGTAGAAATACCCTGTATATAATGATTAGGGATGCATCGATTAATCGGCAGTACCGATTAATCGGCCATAATCGGTCACTTTGCCGATTATTAATAATCGGCAAAATCATGCCGATTAATCGGCGGAAAAAATATTTTCTAATATTATTTTAAAAAGTATATTTTCACTGTGAAACTATGATGAATAATTTTATGAATAGTCATAATAATAATCACAGTTGATATAAAGGTTTTAATTAATTAATATTCTTATTTTGAACAAATGTACACATAGACAATGTTGCAACATTTTTCCTGTGTCGATACTTTTCTCCTTAACATGGTGCTTTTAGATAACCTCTAATTTTCACAAAGAATAAAAGTCTTGAATGAAATGGCTACTAATATTGAATATTTTCAATTAAATGCACTCCGAAATTAGAGTGCTCACCACAAACCTCCCCCCCCCCTTTTTTTTTTAAATTTTATGTCTAGTAACATAGTTAACAATGTGTTAATATAATATTATTGACAATAATATGGAAATTGGTTTTGAGAAATAGGAGAAAATTTTGAAATTATTTTTGAGAAATTAGGAAAATGGAAAAATAAATAAATAGTATATATTTTCTCTCATAAATAGATTACTATTTCTAAAATCACAATTGTAAACGAAAGAAAAAGCGGTGATGGTGAAATTGTTAGTATTAAAAAAATCATTTTGATCATTAATCGGCTTGGCCGATTAATCGGCCGATTATCAACAGCCGATTAATCGGTAATCGGCCAATTTGCTTATCGGTGCATCCCTAACAATCATTCATTCAAATTATCGCGAAATTTAATAAAAGTATCAAATCCTTTGCTGCAACTTAAAAAACGGAAAATAGCTCTTTCTTAGATCTAAAATTGAATTATTAAAGTTAACTTGAAAAATTGGCGAAAAAGCTCGAAAATAACTGTCCTCACAAAGCAGCACCTTCAGCTGTCAGATAGGCACGCGGTCCAACACAAACAATCCCTGCAGGGCTGCCGTTTGACAGGACGTCATGTGGTACAATGTCATCTCCCCTCGATAATAGTTCCATGTGTTAAACCTGTCAAACTCTAGATGGCGCTAGTGTTCTCACCAGGTGGCACTAGTGTTCTCAGCAGACGGCGCTAAACTCACAGCAGTAGCGCTTCCTGGCGGGAACACTGGCGCCCCCAAGTGTTGAAATTGTTTCACTTGGAATTTCAAGGTATTTAGCGCTGGGAGCTACTGAACCAGGCGCCCGGCTCAATAGCAACGGCCAAAAACAAACAAAGCGATGCGACCTCCTTGGATGCGACCGCGAGTAATAATAAGATATTTCCAAATTGGGAGAAAAAAAATCGTTTAGAATAAAATCTGCTTTAATTCATGCTTAAATGAGAAAATTTAGTTTACACTCGGCATTTTTTTTCCATTGGTGTAAATTAAAAAGCCCATTTACTAACCTTGTATCCCTCCTTTGAAACCTTCATTGGAAAAGGGAACCCTTTCCAAAAAAAGGTTTTAAAAGAGGGCTACAAAGTCAATAAATGGGCTTGCAAATTTAAACTGATTCCAGTCTTAGAGTGCTTAATATGTCTAGTCTTGAGAAAAGGATAGTCAGAAAAAACATGATGCAGTTATTTAAATTTATCAAAATGAAATATGCTACTGGGTTATATTTTAGCAGGACAATGAGACATTATTTTGAGCTATTCATATCTCAAGCTAACCAGAAAGTCAGGAAAATTACTATTTTAATAGGGCTGTTGACACTTTGTAACAGCTTACCGGAAGAGGGTGTAATGAGCAAGGAGGTTGACCGCTTTAAAAGGGCCTCCGATTTTCATTGAGGACTATAATTTTACTTGGTCCCGACTTAGATAGGCCCAGAGCCTATTGCAGGTCGTCACGTTTGTATTTTCTATCAACTTTGCATGCCCTCTTAACTGAATAATGCTGTGAAAGTACCAAATATTTACTTGGTTATGTCTTTAAAGCTCCTTGAGTTTCTCTAAGAAGTATAGTATATTGCGAGTTAAAAAAAAAAAAAATTTCTCTTTTCCATTGATCTGCACATATTACTGTTATTTTAATCATGAGTGTATATTCTCATTAAAACGTGTGGTATGAACATATTATGGCTTGAGGAACTCATCACTGGTAAATTTTCAACATTGAAGTTCAAAACCGGCATTTTTAAACTTAGCAGAAAGGGGATTAAGGGGCATTCTGCAATTGAAGTCCAAAGTATGTGAGGTCAACATTCGTAAATCAAGATGTGTAGTAAAGGATACATAATAAATCAATTGGCCCTCCCTAGAAACATTTCTAGATCCGCGCTTGCTGTTTTCATATAACAATAGGGAAAACGGTTGAAAATTTTAAATAGAAGCTACAGGGATATTTTGAGCTACCTATGACTCCAAGTCTCGAGTCCAAAGGATTTCTATCTTTTTTAGTTTCTTAGTTTGCTTTTCCCACAACCTAGAATAAGGGAAGCAGTTTCTGGTTATTTCAAACCCATCCCTAATTTGAAAATTGATAACATTAAACAATGTAACTATCACATAAAGGGAAAATTTTAACACAGAAATAAACAGAAAAGATGGGGACCAAGTGATTTGAAAATAAAGTAAATATTTGTGATCAACAATTGTAAACCAGGATGAGTAGTAAAGTGTAAGTGATAATAAAATAATGTTGGGAAAAAATAGAACCCACTTCAGTTGGAAATTGCTCTAAAAAGTAAAAAATAATTTTTTTCTTTGAACACCATTGAAACTACTTTTAAACATAAGTTTTGAAGTCGGCGCAAAAACAATGTATAGAATCATACGCAACTATATTTCAACTATATACATTTTAATGGATCCAGGTTCTTTAAAAGCATTCGCATACATTTCATTCATTACCACACATTCGTGTAATGGTAAATATTCTGCTTTTAATTTTCAATGGTTTCTCTAAAAAATGTTGGCAAAATATGACCTATCATTTGACCTATCGTTTTGCGCCGACTTCAAAACTTATGTTTAAAAGTAGTGTCGATGGTGTTCAAAGAAAAAAATTATTTTTTACTTTTTTGAGCAATTTCCAACTGAAGTCGGTTCTATTTTTTTCCAAAATTATTTTATTTTATTCTTTTTATTGTAAGTATACTTATGAAATAAGGTAATGTTTCCATTACGGAACTTCACCTAATTTTCTTAAGTAAATGCTCCATTAAATAAACTGAAAAAAAAGGAAGAAACTATCAACACGTCTAAAAATTATAAACGATTGATACTAAAAAATAATCTTTATTATTCTCTGGTATTTATTTGTGTACTAGCTTAATCAAAGCCATTTAAAAATCAACTGTTTGTCAGCTAATTTATATTTCAAAGCAATTTTAGTTTCTCGTTGTTCATAAGATTTTAACACATACTACGTTCGTTACCGCTAATGAGTTTCATGTTAGATTTAGTTAAGCCTTGGTTCAAATTTTTCACCATGATTACTATTAATATTACTGTTGCGAGGCAAAAATTTTTTACAACAATGGATTGAAAATTTAATCATTTAATGGGGAAATGACATGAAATTTACTGTTTTCCATAATAACTTTTTTCTAGTGAACAAATATCGTCATATGAGTACATGGTACCTAAGTTACACCATCTCCTATCGATTAAAAAAAATTGTCCAAATCGGTTCAGTAGATCAGATGTTATGTGCGAACAAACAAAAAAAAAGTATAAGCTTTGAATTGATAACCTCCTCCTTTGTTGAAGTCGGTTAAAAAGCGACCACCCCTCCCTTTAAAAGAAAAAAAAGATCCACTTTTGCAATTAATTATTTTGGGCCATAGTGATTTGGCTGATTAGATTTTCTTCTTGTTTTGTTTACCTTTTGCTCCCAAGTTCAAAAATGATCTGAGTTTTAGTCCACCATGTCAGGCTTTTAAGTTACATAAGGCTCAGAGAGACTAACTTATAAAAAGTAGGATATTATGAAAAAATAGAAGACAAAAGAAAATATTTTTTACATAAGAAACAATTGCCAATATTGAATACCGAATACAAAAAAATTTACCTTTTGTATTACTGATTAACACAGAATTATTATTTATTTAAAAAGTATTGCACACTATAGATAAATCCAATTGCAGTGGCGAAAATCCAGTAAAAGAAATACAATAACAGTTAAAACAAATGGATACACTTAAAATATTAGAACATGTAGACTTAAAATTATAAATTAACATATTAAAATTATCTAAATCATAACAATGTATATTAAAAAGTTTGTAAAACTAAAAATGACAAAAATAATCAATAAGTTAAATCTTGAAAAGGATTTTAAAAATATGAGTGACTCCTGAGAGTCCCATTTGGGACAGAAAATTGAAGGAAATTAATAATGTCAGAGCAGGCAATTAAATTATTAAGAACTTTATAGAAAAAAAGAAGACACAAAAGATGCATTCTTTACTGATAATTTATTTTTTAACAGTGACATTAAAATTAATTTAAATGGGTCCCAAATAATAAAAACAATATTTTCGAAAAGAAAAACTTTATTTTAATTTAAAAAGGTTAGTATAAACTACTAGGAGAGCATTAGGTCTTCCTATAACAGGCAGTCTAACCGAAAAGTGGTCGCATTTACATATAGTGTAGGGAAAACACCTGACTAGCTGGAAGAGAACAACAGTTCTGAAATCAGCATGCCGATTTTACTCAAAAATATCCCACCAGAAATTTTGTAACAAACGGTTGCCTTGTGTTATGATGTTTGTAAAGCGATATTTTGCTTGAAATAAATTATCAACATTAATAATAAAAATAATTTAATAGCATAAGAATCATTACATATTTACAGTTCTACATTCACTTAATGTACAATCACCAATCATCTTGAGGCATGACATAAGTTTCATTGTCTCTCTTTAAGATAGTGAGTCTTGGGCCGAAATAGTTAATCACGTAATGAGAACCGTCAGAAGGTCCAACAACCTAGAAATAATGGCAAAGATTAGAATATTATTGTTGAATTAAGCATGAGATTACAAAAGAAGCCTAAGAGAGTCAGAACTGCCAACTGCTATGAAAAAATCGTAGTTTCTACGAACTACAGCCTTGAAATACGACACTGGGTAATGTCAAGTGATCCAAAGTTATTTACCTTATATTTTTGTATTTCTTTGAAGTTTAGCTCATCAATTGTACCCTTGGAGGTAATCAAAAGTCCCAATTTTTAGATTTTTATCTCTTATTTTTACTTCCTTTTACGTAATAAAGGAAGTATTGTGATCACAAAAAAAATTTCACTCAAATTTTAGTCTAAATTTTGATTTTGCTCACCCCCGAATGAATGTCGCGTAGTTTTTTCGACCTATCAGCACGTGCATATGTACCTAACAACATACAAACAGCTGAAAAATCAATTTCGACCACCCCCGAGTAAATTACGACGAGTTTTCTCGTGACGTCTGTGTATACGTATGTGCGGATGTATGTGCATATGTATGTGTGTCGCATAACTCAAAAACTATATGCCGTAGAAACTTCTAGCTTGGTATGTAGGCTCTGAGGCTGAGTTGTGCACCTCCTCTTGTGATTGCATTCGAATGTTCCCAAGGAGGTCTTTTACACCTTTTTTGGGATAAATCGATGTTAATTTCAATACAGACTCAAGTGATATGAATTGGTGCGACCACTTGGTGACATGTCACCAAGCTTTTGGTCGCCAAGTGTTTGACGCCAACTTGGCGACATATCGCCAAGTTAGCGACAAATTTGGCGAAAAAATTATTTTTTGAATTTGGGTTCAACTTGGCGCTATTGGCGATATTTTGCGAAAAATTCACTGAATGATATTAAAATCAGCAATATTTAGAAAATTAACCATTGTCAAATATTTTTTGCATTATTTTGGGGCAGATTAGGGGAGTAAATATTTGAATTGTTACCTTGCTCACTCCAAGCACTTTTTTTAACACTTAAGGCAACTACTAAGAAATTTACACGTAAAAGGAAGTAGTGTGGGGTCCATACCAGATTTTTTTATTTATGAGACTTTGAACTTTGGAAAAACCCTCGTTTTTTCATGGATGCTTGAACATAAAAGGGACCATAACTCAGCACCAAATATAGATAGAACAATTTGGTAAACGGCATTTTAAAGTGCGTTAGTTGCCGTTTAATCTGATATGCAACATGACTAATTTTATAAAAATTTTATTTTTTAAAATATGAAATTTAAATTTCAAATTTAAATTTCTCAAAAAACATATAATGAATTTTTTTCAAAAAATTCTCAAAAATTCTTGTGTATTTTATCTTGGTTTGTACAAATTTTTAGCTTGGGATCTCAATGGGATCATATTTTTTTGAATTTTTTAATAAAATTGTATAGGAAAAAAATGGATATTTTTTGGATTCTATTTATTTAAATAGGAAGTCCTCTTGCTTGTGATGGTCTAAAAAGTAGTAAGTAAACATGACTACGCTTGAAGTGAGCTGGCATGAACTTGTAGATTGGTCAGGTCCCCCCCCCCCCTCCCCTGCACAACCACTCTTTTTTATTTTAAAACTGTTCAAAATGTTTAAAAAAAAACTCTTTGATACAAAATGAATAGTAAACTTATTTAAAGTTGGTAAATGGGTTTCCTTATATCTAGACGAAGTATCCCCTTCCTCACCCAAATATACCATTAAGCACTATTCTAATATGACGCCTAACCTGGGGATTGAATTGAGGATTATTTTTATTCTAGGTATGTGAGCTGGCATGAACTTGTAGATTGGTCAGCCTCCCCCTCCCTTCCCGGCCCAACCGTTTTCCCTCCAAACTGTTCAAAATGTTAAAAAAAACTCTCTTAAAGACGGTAAATGATCTTCCTTATAACAAGACGAAATACAACCGCTCCCCCATCCAAATGTACCATTAACACTTTACTAATATGACGTCTCACCTGGGGATTGATTTGAGGATTATTTTTACTCTAGGGATAAATTGTTTTTCAGACGAAGTGTTTCTTTTTCAATCCGAACTTCAAACTTCCATTTAATATCTGAATTTAAACTTATGATTCATTTCATCCCCTACTCCAGCACCAATCTTCAATTTTGCAGGAAGAAAAAAAATGGTTCGTCCCAAGACGTCATAGCAAACAGCAAAATAGCACTGTTTCCCCTTGTTCTCATAATGTTTTCCCATTATTTTCACACAAAACTGAAAAGAAATCAAAGTATCAGGTCATATGTCAGTCCCCATAACTGCCTTTCCTTTCTCTTATTGGACAAAGCTCACGAGCTAATAAGAAAGAGTTACAAACAGAACAAACTGAAACACTACCAGACATCAGTAGAGACTAAGGCTTTGAAATGGGGGGAGGGGGATGATAAAAAATAAAAGTCTGGAGAGGGAAGGTAGGGTAAGGGGGGGAAGCAATCTGTAAAGAAGTTAAACAACATGGGAGGTTATGCTCAAAAAAGCAGTGTTTGTTTAATCTATAATTGATTTTAATACATGTATATAGATATATCTTGCTGCATTACTCTCCTTTACAACAAAATGAAAAAGAAAACAAACAATTAAAAAATAAATAAATAACAGCTGCACACTAGATGTTGTGGAAAGACAGTTATGGGGACAGACATATGATCTGATACTTTGATTTCTTTTCAGTTTTGTGCGAAAAGAATAGAAAAAACAATGAGAACAAGGAGAAACAGTGCTATTTTGCTGTTTGCTATGATCTTGGGGCGAACCATTTCTTTCCTCCCTCCAAAATTGAAGATTTGTGCTGGAGTAGAAGATGAAATAAATCATAAGTTAAATTTCAGATATTGAATGAAAGTACACTTTGTCAAGTTTGGATCGAAAAAGAAGCACTTTGTCTGAAAAAGAATATATATATATACCTAGGGTGAAAATAATCCTCAATTTAATCCCCAGGTTAGACGTTATATTAGTATAGTGTGAATCAGCTGCGTACGCAGACAAATCGATTCGGGGGGCTGAGCCGAAACTCTTGGAGATAGGGGGAGGGGGGCACCTTATAAATAATTAAATGAAGTGAATATTTCGAACTTGTGATATCAATACTAATTTAATGTGATGAAAATACATCTTTTTCTTTGATAGTTATAATTTCTATAAAAAAGAAAAAGCGTTTTGACGAAAACAGAAAATGATAAAAATAAAGTTAGGAATTTTTTTATTTTACTGACAGAGATGTTCTTGAATCACATGCTTGCACATATATTGCAAGTTGTACTTTAATATCGATCATTTTACTATTGTTCCTAATACTGGGTTTCAATCACATCTGTTTAAATATAATGAAAAAAGGAGATATAAATGAACAAGCAGCATTAATCAGTGTTTCTGAAACATATATTTGCAATAAAAAGGAACAAAATTGAATTTCGTAAAATATTCAGTAATACAGTAAAATAAACGAGTCAAAACTTTTAAAAAATTTCATTTCTCTTAATTTCTTTTCGTTTTGTCTTATACCGAATTATTTTATCGGAAAACTCTTTCTGATGTTGCGACTTTGAAAAGTAAGAAAGGAAAAATATATATATATTAAAGCTTAAATGCAAAAAAATCGTTTCAAAAATTTCGGAGGGGGCTGCAGCCCTATTAGCCCACCCCCTGAGTACGCCACTGGTGTTAATGGTATATTTGGGTGGAGGAGGGGGATAAGTCGTCTACTTATAAGGAAACCTATTTACCAACTTTGAATAAGTTTACTATTCATTTTGTATCAAAGAGTATTTTTTAAAAAAACATTTTGAAATAAAAAAGAGTGGTTGTGCGGGGGGGGGGAGGGGGGGGGTGAACCTGACAAATCTATAAGCTCATGCCAGCTCACTTTAAACATATTCATGTTTGTTTACTACTTTTTAGACCATCACAAGCAAGGAAACTTAGTATTTAAATAAATAGAACCTAAAAATATAATTTTTTTCCTATACAGTTTTATTAAAAAATTCAAAAAAATATGATCCCATTGAGATCCTAACCTAAAAATTTGTACAAACAAAGATAAAATACACCAGAGTTTTTGAGAATTTTTTGAAAAAAATCCATTATATATTTTTTGAGAAATTTAAATTTGAAATTTAAATTTCATTTTTTAAAAAATAAAATTTTCATGAAATTAGTCATGTTGCATATCAGATTAAACGGCAACTAACGTACAAAATGCCATTTATCAAATCGTTCTATCTATATTTGGTGCCGAGTTATGGTCTCTTTTATGTTCGAGCAACCATGGAAAAACGAGTGTTTTTCCAAAGTTCAATATCTCATAAATAAAAAAATAATAGAGATAAAAATCTAAAAATTGAGACTTTTGATTACCTCAAAGGGTAAAATTGATGAGCCAAATTTGAAAGAAATACAAAAATGTGAGGTAAAATTTTTCTCTGATTTTGGATCACTTGACATGAAATGACCCCACTATGAAAATGCATCCAAAAAGTACAATTTGCTTTCTACTTTCTCTTTGAATCATGGGTGCAAGACCTTCCGTCTCAGGACGGATTTCCGTCTTGACGAAATCACCGAGATTAATATCGGGACGGGAAAAAAACCGATTTCATTCCTTCAGTTTTTTTTTTTCCAAAGACATAAGAATAAACGAAACATAAAATCGGATTTCTTTAAGACACCCTTAAACTTGTCAATGTTTACAGGTTTGGCATAAAGTTAACATTTGGGTTGTTTTTCACACCTTTACCCGTCAGTCTTGATTTTTTACGCATTTCGAAATCAGATTGCATCCGCCTCAATAAGAGTTTCCCACTTTGGTTTTCTGTGTGATTCTACCACATGAATATCTCTAATTTTGTGTTTGCCATTATTTTTCACTTATCTTATGTTTCATATTCCACAACAGAACACTTGCACAATCGTCATTTTGCCACGCCCCTTCGGAAATTTCAATGCAGCTGCATCCGAGTTGAGTTCAACTGGAGCATAAATATCCCTCCCCCTTAAAAATTTATCACAGGTATTTCAGATGGCAATCGAATCATATAATATTTAAATCAACCCTTTGCATTCATTCTTTTCTATCATTCTTAATTTTGTGTTTTTTCCATTAAATTTGAGCAAATTTCAAGAATCTGATCCCTAAAAAAATAATTAAATAAAACCCTCACTCTAATATTATAGAAAAACTAATATATTTTGATTTTGGACCTTTTTTCAATCCCCGAGGATACGTTTCTGAGCCTCATTCCTTTCCCTAACGTTACCAGATATATACTGCAATCGCAACTTAAGACCAGGGTTGCCAGACGTCCCGGATTTCAAGGGACTGTCCCGTTTTTTGAAGCATTGTCCCGCGTCCCGGGGAACCTTGATACGGGACGGCTAAAGTCCCGTATTCTAGCTAGGAACTACATTTTACAAAACGAAACATAATTTTCAGAAAAAAAATAAAGTAAAACAAAAATGTGTAATGGAGTGGTTAGAAAATTGATTGAACCATAATGTTTTCTGTTCTGAAGAGTAATGTTAGTGTCTGTTCAGTTATAGCAGAAATCATTGTGACAATTAATTCAACAAACGTGCCATTCATTGCAAAATAAAATGTAGCTCCCTATTAATGATTTTATTATGCCTTATAAAACAGCCATTTTCAACTTTTTCCTTATGAAAGAAATATAAGTTTTCATCTTCTATTACTGTCTGTTTGCGTATTGTGCGCCTGGGAGCCTCGGACGCTTCCATCTGAAAAAAGGGAGATAGGTTTAGGATGCGCACTACCCGATGCCTTCAGCTTTTGTTCGCTTACTACTTCCTCGTTGCTTTTCCCCCCTATTTCGAGAAAGTCCGAAGAGACTTGGCGCTTGCGCAGATACGGCGGAGGTCGCACAAAAAAATTTTAGACAGTAGTCACTAGATATACGTATTTCGAAATGTGCTTTGCTTTGCTTTTTTTTTTAAATGATGTAACTAAACGTTAATCCATTTAGCAAACATACATGCATTTAAAAATATGAAGATCCACTATATTTACAACAAACGACAGAACTTTAAATTGCAATTAACTTTTTGGAAACCTAAAGACACATCAAAGCTTAGAAAAAATTATCACAGAAGTAAAATCAAGTAGCAAATATAATTTGAAAAAAAAAAAGAGAATTTTCCAACATTATATTATTAGAATAATTACTATGTTGTAATATTGAAAGAACAGTGGCTTTTCCCCCTAAAGATATTGTTTTCACTTGTTTTAGATTAAGTTCCTATAGTTAATTCAAACTTTACCCCCCCCCCCCCAAATCCTGTCCCTCATCTACAGTTCTTAAATCTGGCAACCCTGCTTAAGACAGCATTTTCGAAAAGAATTTGGGCGAGTGCCTTCGAATCTCCTCTCTCATAACAGCACTAAAAAGTTAAAACTATTTTTAAAAATGTAATTTTAAGGAGTGGGAAAGTCCCTGAACACTCCATTTCCCGGACGTTATCAAATATGTACTATAATTTTGTTAGTACAGCTGTGATCTAGAAAAACTTCCGAGGTTACTACTTCAGAACCTTCCTTTCCTAACATTATCGGAGATCGTCTAAAATTTCAATTTGCAAAAACTGCGCGGTAAAAGTACCTACATTCACCTAATCTTTAGATAAGCCACACCTTATTCTGATATCACCAAAGATCGTCTAAAATAAGGTTTTTAGGACTCAAATTTCGAAATCCCCCCCCCTCCCCATATTTTTGCTTGAATGTACTTAAATTATGATCTTACTACTGAAAATAAAATGAGTACTGAACCCCCTGTCAGTTTTGACACAGTAAAATCAATAAGTATTTGTTTTCCCCCCTGGAGCACTCTTGTGGGGGGGGTCTCAAACATTTTCCGTCTTGGAAGTGTGGCCAAACTTGCACCCATGCTTTGAATCCCAAGAACTATTTCAATCATCACACCTACTATCCCTGTTATGGAAGTTATTTACTTTATATTATTTATTTATTTATTTATTTATTTATTTTTTGAATTTTGTAATGTTCCAAATCTTTATTCAAATGTCAGCAAAATGTACTAAAATAATAAAAAATATGAAATCAATATATTCTTTCAAAATAATGTTACTCGTCCTATTGTAATATTATTAATAGCTTCTGTTATAATTTTTATTTAAATGTGCCTTTTTACCCCCCCCCCCCCCTCGTAGCGAAACTACTACGAATTTAGATTTTCAAAAGTAATCAGGTATAGTGATAAAAAAAAAAAAAAATAATAACCAGTGGCACTTGCATGCGTTTAAATTACAGTTGTAGCTACTTATTTGAATCTTGTTTATGTTAAACCAAGGCTACACTAGATAGCGTTTTATACAGGCTTCTTCATTACTCAAAACATCAATGGTAAAGATTTGCCCGCTAGAGAGCGCTGAAAAAGGACCTCCTAAATGTTTGTTTACATTTATTAGCATGTTGTTTCTGCTGTAAAAAGTGATGTTTATCCTATCTTTTAGGGTTAAAAAATATTGATATAGTTAACTGAAGTGGAGTACAGAGTGAATTGATGCCGAAGGCCCTCTTAGTACTGCTTTTTAGGGGAAATAAATTCCCTTTTCAGGTAAAGTCGGTCGCAACTCATGATTCAGTCATACGACATTCATTCATTGTTTACTTTCTTCGAATTAGCAACATATAGCAATGGCGTTCAATTTTGACATCTCTGCATTAATAAAATATACGCTTTTCTTCGCAGCCGATAAATAAAAATGTAGCAATGAAATAATATTGTTCTATTTACTATTTTGTTTCATTATTGTTGCTCACACGATCTTAATTGCTACGCAAAAGCTCAGATGTTCATTTTGATAGCGTTGACCCATCAGAGCGATAAATGGCGAATCTATTCGTAGAGACATTTCATTTTGATGCCCCAGAATGAAATGTACAGTAATGAAGCGATGGTGTTCAACGGAAAGACGATTGACAACAAAACATATTAATTTCTTTAGTAAAAACGAAATGAGCATATATAATCGTTTGGTACTAAAGAGCAATACAAGTACGAAAAAAAATAAACAAAACTACAATATTACGACGACCAACTGTAAAATTTTGTTTTCATTTACACAACATTAAAAGGTAATGTTCTTTTTATGTTAAATTTCACACATTGATAATATTTCGATAATTGGGAATCTGCTGTGGTTGCCAAATTTTTGGCGATAATTACTTTATTTTGTTGCTCTTTAGTTTATGTTTGCGAAGGAAGTATTTCCCTCGCTCATAAATTGGACACAAAGATTTAACGCCAATAGTGAAAGATAACCAGACTTCCAATCACCGAAATCTTCCCTTTTTTGTTTCTAATTTCACACATACGTTTAATACTTGAAAGTAAAATAATGGGCCAACTGAAAAAAAGCTGCGAAATAATGTGAGAATTCTTATTAAAAAACTCGCCAAATCAACTTCAAAAGCTCCATTAGCATGTAACATAATAAGTTTAATAAATATATCGAGCCATTATTATCATTGAAATTTAAATTAAAATGCAAAATAAGAGAAAAGAAGCAACCATGAAGACGATGCAAGCTTAAAATTTTAATCTTCGCTTAGGTGGTAAGAAAATACATCGCCAAGTTAAAAAACGTACCGATAACTGAAACGTACATACTACCAAAGATCTCGGTTGTTGAAATATTCTCAAAAGCTTTACGGAGAACTTCCATTAAAATGTAAAAAAATCGCCAAATAAATTAATTTGACCATCTAAACTCATCAAAAGTTTTGATGGAACTATCGTTCCAAAATCGCCATTTATCGCTCTGCGGTACCAGTGTCGTTTCATAGTTAATAATTAGAACCAATTAAAATGAAAAATAATTTGCTAACTAATTAAAATAAGCCGTTAAAATGCAGAATAAACCAACAAATCGAACGAGCTATTAAATAACGTTAAAATATACTAAAATAGAATTGAATGCCAAATTGTAAAATGGTCGCCAACAAATTAACTTTTAATTTTGTCTTTCATTATTTGATTTGTAGAAATGTTAGTTACCATAAAATTCGATAGATGTCGCTGGAAAAGGACCTCCGTTTTTATCCCAAGGATTTTGATCAAATGAAGAAGCCTGTATAAAACGCTATCTAGTGTAGCCTTGGTTAAACAGTTCTGATTCAAAAAGCCCGCTAATTCAACAAAGAGCAAAATTCAATAAAACTGGATCTTGTTCTGTTTTTGGCGATTTGATTCAATAAAAGGGTTGATTCAATCAACCACTGATTCAATTAACTGGCACCCACTGTGTTAGCCTTTCCCTTTCATCTATGATCAGACAGTAATAATAATGCAAAGAAAAATCTTACTTGAAGAGCTATCAGTATGATATCAACTAACTGGCCAAGAAACATAAATCCCAACGTACATAATTTGGCAAGACCTACAAATAAAAATTAATAAATAGTTAAATCACAGAAATAAATGCATAGTAAAAATCTGAAATTTTAATCGCTAGAGCCTAGATTACATCATATGCACTAAAAGTATCTAAAATATGCATTAAAAAACAAAAAGTACTAATATATTTTTTAATTACCTCTAAAACATTTTCACGTCTAAATAATAATTTTAAAAAAAAGCATTTTTTTCATTTTGTTACTAAGGTAATAAATACACCTGAAAGCAATTGTTTACACAGAAAAGTAATTCCCAGGAGAACTTTGGTAACTCGACTACCTCTGTAGGTGGACAGTTGTTTTTCGAATGGTTGGTTCACTGCTAATAACTTCAAGGGGTGTGAACCTCACAAACTTGACACACATTAATAAATGGGCTGATCATTTTGTGCATCAGCAGTAGAAAATAATTGTAACAAAACAAACTTCAATTAGAAAAAAAAATGAAAACTATGCAAGAAAACCAATTTTACGCCTCAAAAGTTTACTTTTAACTCATATCGTATGTCACAAAAAGTTGGTTGTGACCCCTGTGGGAGAAATTGTTTCAACTTTCTGCGACAAATTTTCTAGAACCAATTTCTTTCTGCAACACTAGAATATTCTTCAATAGTAAATGTGCAACCCTCTTACAGTTACACAAGGTGTTTATATTTAAAAAAAATGTTAACATTAGTACAACAGATTCATAGGTTTTTTTTCTGGTGGCTGTTTTATGTTTTTTTTTCTAGCCTTTTCTTCTCCCAACCACAAAAATCTTGCTGCACACCACTATCTCCCTGATTCTGCGACAGTGTCACCGTGTCGGCAGCTTTCTGCCACAGGGGTTGTGACAAACTGTCAGATTTTTACAATTATTGAGAAGAAGCTCAAATACTTTTTTAAGCGATACTAAAGGGGTAAAAATAAAAATATTTATTCAAATGATGAAATAAATATTTACCTATAGCAGGGTAACCTAAATAAAATCTGTCAATGCCAAACATGCCAAGAAACAGAGACAATAACAACGCAGTTTCAAAAGAGTATCCATTCCTGAAACATAAAATGTAAACATGTATCACAACAGTCAAAATGTTTTATTTTTTGGTTACACTAAAAATAATTATTTCACAAAGCAAACCTTCCATCTTACACAGGTCTTTTAGATTGTTAATTCTCTATGCTTGAGGCATAAAAATGTCAGTTTGTAAAAGAAGTTTCAAATCTATGTAGATTGAAAGGGAAGAGCACAGTTTATACCAGGATCCGAAATGTAACAAAAAAATTTTTTTTTCAAGGCGTGGAAATGGTCTTTGCAGGGGCGCACCCAGGATTTAACTTAAGGAGGGGCTAATTTCTGACATCAAGCACCCCTACCCCTTTCATATCCAGAGGTTATTGGATTAAAGTTTTAAAATCGCGAAAATACTAAACTTTAATAGATTGCCCCCCTCCCCTTCTTTCTTTTTACTTATTTTTTCCGAAATAATAGTGTAAAGCTTTGCTTTTTTGATTGGAAGCTCTCTCGCTTCTGTTAAATTTTAATTGAATTTTTTACTTATTTATCAAATTGTGTTTATGTAAGAAAATAAATGGTAAATACTATGAGGATCTTCCAACCTTACTGAAGATGGGGTGATTAATGCACTCACGAGAATAGCGTTATGATACGATCATTATGAACAAAGACATAAAGTAGAATATTCAAACATACTGATAGGGCGTTCATGGGTTCTCCCCGGAAAAATTTCTGAAAAGTGATCGCAAAAACACAACATTTAGACAAATTTTGGTCATGTTAGGGAGATTTGAGACTTGCCGGCCCTCATCTAATATTTTTTCAAAATTTGAAGTCTTAAAAACGTTATTATTGCACGCCATTTTGGCAATTGTTTGGGAGAGGTTTAAGAATGTTTCTATATTGAGCTTCGAAAAGCGCAGTTTGAGAGACATTGACTAATTTCAGGAAAAGCACGAGTCAGGGGCCCATTGTAAATTTTCGAAATTGATGTCCAAAAAACACCATAGTAGGCCCTCTTGAAAATGTAAGGAGAATAAATGGGGGTTTTGGAACTCTTCACTAACGGTTTTTTGATGTTGAAATTCCAAAAACGAAATTTATAACTATCTCAGTTAATCTTAGAAAGAATAGGGTTCGACCGCTCTCAACCCGAAATTTTTCAAACCTGAAGTCTAAACAACGCAATAGCATCTTTGATGATGTTAGAGAAAGGCATAGAGTTCGGTTTTCCCCTCTGAATGTTTTTTGTCGAAATTAAAGATCTCAAAACTTAATTTTAAACGATTTTCGGGATCTGTCCTCGAACATTTTTTGAAATTGAAGTTTTAAAAATGTCATTGTAGACCATCTTTGATGACGTTATGGGAATGGATGGAATGTGGAACTCTCCACAGGATATTTCCCCCGAAACTGAGCTTAGAGAAATGCGGTTCCATTGTTGTCGATGTTAAGAGTTCGGAGGCCTTCCTCAGGAATGTTTTCAAAATTTGAAGTCTTAAAAATGTGGTTATAGTCCATTTATCGGTTTATTAATTTTTTTTACTTAAATTATTTACGGATTTTTTTAATAAAAATTATTCATTAATTAATTTTTTTTAATTTAAATTATTTCTTTTATTTTGTATTATTATTTATTTATTTATTTACTTATTTATTTGTGTGTGCGATGTGTGTGCTTGGAATGTCTGAAAGGGAAAAAAAGCGATTCTATTCTATGCATAATTCGAACTTAAAAAAAAAAAATAATAATACATAAAAAACAAATAGTTATAATTAAAATAAATAAATGATATTTAAAAATAAATAAATAAATAATATTTAAAAATAAATAAAAAATAAGAGGGGTTAAATAAAAAATAAAAAGCACAAGAGGGTTGTGGAAAATTTTTGGGGGGGAATTTGCGCCATGGAGCTTGGGGGGGGTGGGGATGGGCACCCTGATCCGTCTGCACATGTACAATGAATGATTTAATTGAAAACAATGCCTTGGTTTCTTGGAAATTGTAGATGAGGGGGAGCACGGAGCGGTCTTTTATAAGGGAGAATTTACCCACGTTCCCCTAGACTTTAAAAAAGACAAGGTATATGTTATACGTGTGCGTATTCGTTATTTCAATTGGATTCAAAGTGTAGAATATATTGAGTTATTAATGACTTGAATCTTTTCTGACACCGTGGAAAAATTTAAAATGTCGTTGATGTTTAAGGCTTCAAGTCCAGTTTTGTCATAGGGGGAGTTTAAGCCCCCAAAGCCCCCTCCTGGGTGCGCGCCTGGGTCTTTGACATTTTGTAGATGAATGAAATACATAATGAAGGAGTGAAATACATTAAAATAATTCAGATCACACAAGTTATTATCAATTTTACGAAAAAAAAAAAAAAAGCTTACTAAGGACAAAATTGAAATTGGCAGCAAAAGAAAACATGTGTACCAACTACTTTAATTTCTAGCATTTACAAGTTGTCATTTTGAAATTAAGAACGAAAAATCATTAAAACATAATATTTTTAAAATTCCAAATGCCTATTTAACTCTCTAACACCACTCTTTGATGTTACCTTTTCTTTTAAAATACAAAGCATGAATATACACTCAGTGACATTTTGGGTCATGTTCATGATTTTCAATGCATTAAATATGCTTGCAGGTGTGTTAAAAATATCTCTGATCATTATGTAATATTTTAAAATGTGTAATGAAAAATATTAATGAGACAAAATATAAAAATTATCAAAAATTTGTTAGAATTAAGGTAATAATAAATTGATAAAATAAAATAAGCAGACTAAGGGGTAGCATGTTAGAAATACATACTAATGTTTCTAACATGCTATACCACATAATATACTAATTCAGTACGTTGGAAGAATTGAGAGCGACATGCAAATCCCCCCCCCCCCCCGATAGTGGCACTTCTTTAAAAAAAAATAAAAAGATTGGTCAACCTAGATTAGTCCTTTTAGTAAGACCTCATTTGGAGTATGATGTTCAGTTTTGGTCTCCTTATCTGAAGAAAGATATTAATTTATTGGAAAGGGTACAAAGAAGGGCTACAAGGTTAGTAAACGGATTTTCTAATTTAGACTATGATTCCAGACTTAGAATGCTTAATATGTATAGTCTTGAGCAAAGGAGAACCAGAGGGGACATGATTCAGTTATTTAAATTTATTAAAATGAATGATGTTGCAGGGTTAGATTTTTGCACGGAAAGCAGGACAAGGGGTCATTGTTTTAAGCTGTTCAAATCTCAGGCTAACCTGGAAATTCGGAAAAATTACTATTTTAGCAGGGTAGTGGGAACATGGAACAGTTTACCGAAAAAGGCGGCAAGGAGCAATAGAGTAGATAACTTTAAGAGGGCCATTGATCTTCATTGGGGTCTTTAATTTGACTAGCACCAGCCCAGTTGGGCTCAGAGCCTGCTGCTGGTCGTCGCATTTATATTTGTATAACAAGGGTTGCCCCCTGCTGTGCAACAAGGGAAAACTCTAACTACTTAAATACCAGCTATTTTTAAAATTAAAGTTATCTCCGTGCATAAATCAAATAAGCTAAAATAAAAATGAATTGTTTTTACACAGCTGCAAAAGTTACCAAGTCTGTCTCATCTAAGACTGAAATTTTCTGAACCTATGTCTGACATAATGAAGACATTGGCAGTTTCAAAATAAAATTCAGATGAACTCTACATACGTGAATTGACAATCAAAATCCTTTTCAAAGGTTGTTTCGTTTATTCCTGTTCCAGGTTTACAGATAATTCCATTGGCAGTGACGCATGTAACTGAAATTGCAAAAGGAGATTTACTGAAATAAAATTCAAATTATGCATCTTTAAAGCATACACAAAAAAAATTTCAGAGAAATGCAACATATTCAAATCAATTAAAATGTTTAATTAAGTGACAGCAAATAACCATTTATGTTTTGGGGTTTTGAACAACGTTTTGGAATTTTTATATATTTGTGACAAAAATAAATCTATAGATTAAATTAGAAAAAAATTAATAAAATTTAAAGGAAGAATTAAGTAGAGTGTGTCTTTGAAATCTCACAAGAAAATTTTATTACTGACAGTTTGTATCACACTTAATGAGAAAATTAAAAAAGAACAATGTTTGTCAACTAATGGCTTGTTTAAAAAATTGGTTATTAACATCGGATTTCAAAAATAATGATTTCAGAACAAGACGAAGTTTGCTGATATATATCAGTTAATACATGTCATGACATAAAACCAATATTAATTTTGAAAGTGTCATATTTGATATTTTTTATATTTACTTTTAAAAATACAACATTTACGATCTAAAAAATGTATTTTTTTTTTTTTTTTACAGTAGCACAAACAAAATCTGTTCCAAGTGTTCTAATTCACCTATCATAGAATCATTTGGTAAATTTAATGCAACAAAATATGATAAAACGAAAAATGATGAGATGAGCTTTGGGCTCAGCTTTAGAAATAAGCGATTTTTAAGCAAATTTTTTGACCAAATTTTTTCATTTGACGCTTAGATTTCTAGCCCTAAGTACAAAATTTGAGGCATAAGTTCTGGATCACATTGAAGCTTTTCTTTCCTGACTCATGACTAAGAGCCATGATTGCCTCAAAAAATAAATTTGAGGAAATAATTTTAAAACAGAACAAATTTTGTACATAAAAATCTTTTTTTTTCATGTATTTTACAGAGTATTTAAAATATGTTATCAGCAGTGTGTAGCATTTCTAGTAATGAATTTTCTTATATTATGAAATACTAGCAAAAATACCCGGCGTTGCCTGGGTCAATAATAATATTGAGAAACAATTTATATACTCACCTTTGTTTTTTTTTTCCTGAACTGAAAGAACTCAGAACACACCGCTTGGCGATTTTTAAAATGTCGCCAAATTTTTGCGTAACTGTTTTGGCATACCTAGGATAATTTTGCTCCCCTACTTACTTTATGAAAATACATTAAGTATTATTATGTCACTAATTTTTGTCACAGAGAAATAGTTGTCAAATTCTGAGATACTATTGCTGACCACAAAATGACGTTAAAAGTTTTTGTCCTAAATGATTTCGAAATTAATAGGGATCATTTAGCAGTTATTTATGCAAAAATGCAAATTAGTGGTAATTTTAGTCTTGTTTAAGGGTTTTATTAATTTAGTATGTGGATTACTTTACTTTTTGACATAATTTTAAAAAGGTTTTTAATGGATACATTCGGAATCGGAAAACAAAAGAAAAAAAACTGAACTTTTCAAATGTGGGAGTATTATATCGATGATGGATATTTTGCTGCAGTCGATAAATATCAGACAATAATCGGTTTATTTTGGCTACGTCGTGTAAAAAGTAAAGTATTATTACGTAGTCTTCGGCACAAAAATAGGCGTCAGTTGAAAAAATCGCCGAGAATCTCAGTTATTAAAATCTTGCAGCAAATTTGGAAAAATTCCTGTTCAATCGGATACTAAGGAACTGCCCTATTATAAGTACCAGAGAAAGTGACCAATCAAAGCAAAGAAATTTAAGAAATACCGTTAAGTTGTATTTAAAGCTCCATCAAATTCGAAAATAATGAACCTAATCCATTTATTAGTTGCCAATCTCTTCTAGCGGTTACGTTACCGATACTCTAAAACACATATTTACAAAATTCGAGAAAATAATTGACGCCGTGAACAATCTACTAATGTTTTAAAATACAAATCATAGAGTAAAAGCTCGTTCAAGAGCTGGCGCGTTCGTTTCCAATGTCTATGTAAAAACCATGAAGCTGAAAAAAAAATACTTTTTGATTTGACTTGAGAAAAGCCTTGAACATTTAATGCAAAAAGCGGAAATGATATACGCAATTCTAGCTATCGACAGGGAGTTGAGATGATGCACTAAATACTGAATTACTTTGCTTCGCGGATTTATGCGAAAAATGTACCTTAAATTGGAATGAAAAAAGCGCTACCAATCAAACTTTTTCGAATATCGTTAGAAATTATAGCCTATGTGTTATTCTGATGTATAAGCTACATTATAGTAAAAGTTTCATTAAAATCCATTCAGTAGTTTTTGCGTGAAAGAGGAACAAACATCCAAACATCCAAACATCCAAACATCCAAACATCCAAACTTTCGCATTTATAATAGTATTAAGATATACACATTTCATTATTTAAAAAAAGCACCTATAGACCTAGGTTGTCCATTTTGGTGCCTTGAAACTTGTACTTAGGCGTCATCATGACGCCTAGATTTTATTTCTCATTTCTAGCTCTGTTTGTGCTAAACTATTATTGAAGTGAAAAACCAAGGGAAATAAAGCACAAAAAAATTTTGTAAAAATTAATTAAATTAAAAATAAAAATTATTTAATTAAAAAAATTAATTCAATTAAATTAAAAATTGAATTCCTAATGCAACTTCGCATTGAAGAGAGCCCAGGTTTCCCTTTCAAGGGAAAATGATTTAATTTCAGTATAATAGTTAACATGAATGAAAATGTGATGCATATGAACTAGTTTGCATTTCATTCCACTAACTTTAAAAAAAAAGATCAGTTAAAAATGAAAATTTTCAACTTTTTCATCAGAAATGGAGAGCTAATACTTTTAATGACACTGAATTTAGGACTTTTTCCTCATTTTGAATAATTTTTGTTTCCATGCGTTTATGAACACAATATGTCAAAAAA
>JAXGGA010005873.1:0-74377 GCA_038373865.1 Uloborus plumipes
GTGTGTGTGTGTGTGTGGCTAAAGTTTTAAAATAAACAAGTATTTTAGAGAAGAGGATTGAAATTTGGGTCACTTTGCTGATTGGTGATCTCGTTCTTGCTATCATATACCTATTGTGAAGAGAAATGTAATAAAATTATTGTATTAAAAGTATTCTAAAATGACAGATAGTGGTAGGAGTAAAAATTTTAATGAAACGTTCAGCCACAAGATGGAAAAAGACATAAAACTGCTCTCTTCATCTCTTAAATCTTAAATTTAGGATTTTTGATTCTGCACTGGGTCAGGTTGAAGATGATTCCCTATTGAGTTCCATGAATTTTCAAATTTCTCATAGAATAATTTTAAATACTTGGCTGCACTTTCAATCTTTTATTTTTGGAGCGAGAAAGATTATTTCTCTTCTTTTGGTTTTTGAAAGAAAATACTTTAGAACCTAAACACATTTAAAAGCAGTAAAAACGATAATTAGAGCTTGCATTCTCTTTTTTTGCAGGAATTACTCAAAGTATTGTACATAGACCCTGAGCTTTCTTATTTATGTGATACAGATTTAAATGCTAGTAAGTATAACTTGTGTTATTTCCATTTGTTTTTTTAGAACAAAGTATGCATATCAAAAGAGCACTGCTTAGCAAACCAAACAGTAGTGTGATTAGAAGCAACAATTCTTCTTTTTAAGATGAGTTCATGTGCTTTTAGTTCCAAATTTCAAACAAGTTAGCTGGGTTATGATTTTAAGTGAGAAAACTTGCATATAAAGCAAATTTTGAATGCTGAAATTTTTTCAATGACCACAAGAAAAAGAGAGTCAACTTTTGCATATTTCATTTACTTATGCAGAGCATATGGGCAATTCCACGGTAACTTACGTTACATTTCGACCAACTCTTAGGCATTTAGCACCTCAGTACAGACAAATATTGTTATACAAACCTTGTATAAAAGCATTCTATGCAAATGACAGTCAAAAGCAAAATTAAAATGCAAAAATATTCGATGCATTAAAGTTTTACAAAATTTAGCAGTCAATAATAAGGCAGTAACTTACGTTACACAAAAAGGAAATGACATAATATGAAAATTGGTTCTAAGGCAAATTTCTGCTCTATTACAGCTGCTTTCTTGTTTAAAGTATAATTTATCAGTTCCTTATAATGCTTAGGATTTTATTTTCATAAATTTAAAAATTTATTTCAAAAATTGAGGATTAAGGGGCTTTTTAAGTGGGTAACTTACATTACAAAATTTACTTACAAGCATCAAAAACTAATGAATGAAAATTACAGCTTAGTTTAGATCAAAATATTGCAAATCAACAATTATGAATGGAATTTATAGAAATTTAGTACCAAATTCAATGACCAATCAAAAATATTACATAACATAAGACTTAAATGCATCCTGGTCGCTGTTATTAACAAGTTCAGGTAGTTCAAATTTTCGAATCACATTTTCTTTCTTATGATAAAATTCATCTGTCCTTTCTGGCCATTTATAATAGGTTTCAACAGCAGCCATTACTTTTACTTTAAACTCGTTTTCTTTAATAATCATCACAACTCAAGGATACAATGTATTTTCGCACACGCCATTCACCTGCTTTTATCTCTGTTTTTTTTTTTTTTTTCTTGTTCCTTGAAATACTTAACTAAATGAAACCCCACATTTTGTCCATTTCTAGTTCTTAAATGGTGATTGTCAATGTGCAGATCTTCAGAAAATAGTTTTGATAAATTTTGCTTTTTCTAACATATTTCAATACCATCAAGAATGACTTTTATTTATAAATCTGCAATATCCACATGACTTTTCTCATACCCCTTCTTTCACAGCGCATCTTTTCTACAGAGTTCAGTGGCATTTTAATGCAGAATAAAATATAATTTACCTGTAAGAGATAAAATATTTTTATATTTGTTTTTTCCAAAACATATTTTAAAACTTTAAAGAATAACAGAAGTCATTTTTGAATAATTTATAGTAAAATATCTCCTAAATATTCTAATGCAGTGATATTGTTTAGAGAGAATTAATATCTTAAAAGCCAAAAAAGACACATGTAATTTATAATAGAGGTGTATTGTAATCTTATTAACAAATAGAGACATTTTAAGAAATATGATTAATTTAAATTAAGTAAATACAGTACATTTAAAGGAATTCTTGAATAAATTACTTCTACTAACCACATAGGTTTATTTTACAGTTTACTTTCTTTATAAACACAAGTATTTAAGTCCTACTTAGGTAACTTACATTACTTGCATATTTCGGTAACTTACGTTACACGTTTTGATTGTAGCACAAAAAATTAAATAAACAATATTTTTAAAAAACTTTAACTATTTGCTTAATACACTCTTATAAAATAGAAAATATAGCATTGTTAACATTGCATTGCCCTTTCTTTATGCACATCATGAATAGGGTGGAGCGAAAAAAACAAAGTTTTTATTTTCGAATCGTAATAGTGCGGAAAAGTTGCGATTGGTGAAGAGTTACAAAACAAAACAAAAATTTTTGAAATCGGATAATATCTTCCGTTCCCGCAACGAGCCTGAAATTTTGAAAAAATGAAAATTTTCATGTGTTTTTAGCGATTTTTTAAAATTTTTGTTTTAATGTTTTATTTTAATACTCTTTGACAGAAAAGTTACGTTTGGTGAAGCCTTCTGAAATTTTGAAAAATATATTGAAATCGAATAATACCTTCTGATCCAGGAACAAGCCAGAAAAACCGAAAAATTATAAAATTTCAGCTTTTTTTGGGGTGATGAAAAAAAATTAAAAAAAAAATATGTTCTCTTTTTTTCTTTCTTTTTTACCCGGTATCATCGCGTAAAGCCTTTTAAAAAGTACTATATTACTCTTAAACATTAATTTTTTTCTTGATTTTTCAGGTATCTTCTAAACATGCAAAACTACCATTTTTTACAACAATGAAACATTTTCAAATAATCGAAAGTTATAAAATATTTTCCAAAATTTCTACAATCCAGTACAAAAATCCACTAAATAAAACACCCACTCCAAAAAAAAAAGGCTAATTTTAATCACTAAACTATAAACAATTTTAACACCTAACTAATTATATACAGTTTCTTAATCCCCTTTTGTAGTCTGTGCCTTCTATAATTATGTTACCTAACTTAACTGACTACCCACAGAATCCTTTAACATTAATTTAATTAGAAACATTTTAAAATTAAAACTTCTTTAAAATTAAACCTAGTTAGGTTAGGTAGTGTATAGAATGAGACTGCAAAATGCAATTAAATATTCAGAAACTAACATATAATGAGGTAGGTATTAAAATAGTTTATCGTTTAGGGATAAAAAATATTGTTCATCTTATGAGAGAGTGTTTTGTTCAATGGATTTTTGTACTGAAAAAGTTAAACAAATTTAATAATTAGGTATGGGTATGAAGTTGTATGTAAATATTATGTATTTTTTTTTTTTTCTGTTTAGCTCCCAGTTGTTTTTTAATGGCGGTTTTGTTTTTAATACGCTTTCACTAGTTTCACATGTGGGTTAGTTAGTATGTATGTAACTCTGAATAAAAGATAAAATTCACGTTCTTTAAAAATATAAAAGTGATATATTTAATACTATTGTTAATACTAAAGGCTAAACTATATTATTACATGTTGATGTTATTGAATGCTATTATTAGTACTAAAGACTAAACTATATTACATGTTGATGTATTATAAGGTGCATGTAAATTTATAATTTGTAATGGTTTAAAGCTTTATAGTTTGATTAACTCTAAAAGCGTATTTTTTTAGTTTTTTAAACTTAAATTTAATTATTTATTTAAAAATAATTATGTGTATGAAAAATTAGAAATCAACAAAATCTAAAATTTGTTTTGTCTTCTACACTAATACATTCCTTATATTTATGGCTTTCATATGAAATGTGTCCCAAATTCATCACCGAGATGCTTATAGTAACCTTTTAAGCACAAGTTTCTCTGCAATCGTGTTTCAAATGTTCAATTGTCATGATAACATGTTTTAACATTTTTTGTATAAGGCTAATAGGGGTGTGTAGGGCAGTAATGCCCTCTCCTTGTCAAATGCTTTCCAATCCTTAATTTTTGTTACACCTTGCCCCACTTTGCCTGGGACTGTGTTACTGTAGGCACCAAGATAACCCTAAAGCAAACTAAAAGCAACTAAAAAGCAAAAAATAATAGATAACATTTACATAAAAAAATTTACCCATACCTAATTATTAAATTTGTTTAACTTTTTCAGTACAAAAATCCATTAACCACCCTGCGGTTGGGCAGTCCCAGCAATACATGTTAAATGGACGAGATATCTCGTCATAAACGGCAAGGTGGTTAAACAAAACACTCACTCATAAGATGAACAATATTTTTTATCCCTAAACGATAAACTATTTTAATACCTACCTCATTATATGTTAGTTTCTGAATTTTTAATTGCATTTTGCAGTCTCATTCTATACACTACCTAACCTAACTAGGTTTAATTTTAAAGAAGTTTTAATTTTAAAATTAGTTTCTAATTAAATTAATGTTAAAGGATTCTGTGGGTAGTCAGTTAGTTAAGTTAGGTAACATAATTATAGAAGGCACAGACTACAAAAGGGGATTAAGAAACTGTATATAATTAGTTAGGTATTAAAATTGTTTACAGTTTAGTGATTAAAATTAGCGTTTATTTTAGGAGTGGGTGTTTTATTTAGTGGATTTTTGTACTGGATTGCAGAAATTTTGGAAAATATTTTATAACTTTCGATTATTTGAAAATGTTTCATTGTTGTAAAAAATGGTAGTTTTGCATGTTTAGAAGATACCTGAAAAATCAAGAAAAAAATTAATGTTTAAGAGTAATATAGTGCTTTTTAAAAGGCTTTACGCTATGATACCGGGTAAAAAAGAAAAAAAAATGAGAACATATTTTTTTTAATTTTTTTTCATCACCCCAAAAAAAGCTGAAATTTTATAATTTTTTGGTTTTTCTGGCTTGTTCCTGGATCAGAAGGTATTATTCGATTTCAATATATTTTTCAAAATTTCAGAAGGCTTCACCAAACGTAACTTTTCCGTCCAAGAGCATTAAAATAAAACATTAAAACAAAAATTTTAAAAAATCGCTAAAAACACATGAAAATTTTCATTTTTTCAAATTTTCAGGCTCGTTGCGGGAACGGAAGATATTATCCGATTTCAAAAATTTTTGTTTTGTTTTGTAACTCTTCACCAATCGCAACTTTTCCGCACTATTACGATTCGAAAATAAAAACTTTGTTTTTTTCGCTCCACCCTAATCATGAACTTTAACATGTTTTTGGGTAACTTACGTTACATAGAACAGTGCATTTTTGAAGTTTACATAAATCACTTAATTTAAGTGAAAACATTCGTTTTAGCAATTCACAATATTGAATTAAAGTGTAATAATCAATATTCTTCCTTTAAAACAGTTATCTAAAGGAAAAAATTGAAACTTACCAACGTTAAAAAATTGATCATTTGCTTTACCAAAAGTTAAAAATTCCATTTCCAACTTCAAAGTGCTGCCTAAACTAAAAATACTACATTCTTGACAAAAAATTAGTATAAATAATGAACTTCTAACATTTTTAAACCAAAAAATATGCAGAACAGACGCATTGCTGTAATTTGATTTGTCCAACGGTTTTCCACACTTGCATGGAATTGCCCATATAGCATAGGGACATAGAGTGCGATTTATTTCAGCTGGTAGGAGGCATATTTGCAAATCTGTCAGTCTACTACCTTTTATTTTGGCAGGGGGAGGGGATATTTGTCTTCTATGAGTACTCTTTTATTATTTAAAATTTGTTATTATATGCAAACAAAATAATTCACATACATCTAAAGTACAGCTAAATCAAACTATATTTTATAAATATCCTGTACAAATTTAAAGTTATGTACTGTGATCTTTGTATAAGAAGTTGAAATTAAAGAATTAAAATATGAAAGGTTTTACTTCACCATATGCATAATTTACCATACATGAAAAATAAATTCTTATTGAAATTTTTCGGGAAAGATATAGTGAGCATGAGCAAGTTTTATAACTACGTTATTACTGGACAGCCTGCTCAACGTGTCGGATATCATGAGTGGCTAGATGGGATACCAGATAGTCGCTGGACATCTGATGCATCCCAAAATCTTTTTTTATATTTCTTTATACATAATTGTAATCTTTATGAATAAAAATAATTCTTTTCTTACTTTTTTGTTTTCATATTATAAAAGTCTGAAGTTGGAAAATGACTTTTTTATGTATGAATTAAATTTTTCATCACAGGTGGTAGCAATGACAAAGTTGACACAACCTATGATGGCAAAAATGGTGTCAGGTGCTTAAGAATCGGTCCTGATGGCAGACATCTAGCTTCAGGGGATCGTTCTGGGAATATTCGGTATGTGTATCATAAAAGTATTTTTCATTTAATTTCTATGTTAATTCAAAACTGGCTATTATTTTGTTAATTACATGTATTAGTACATTTCAGCATACATGATTTAGAATTTGTAGAAGAACTCTGCAAAATAGAAGCTCATGACTCTGAAGTTTTGTGCCTGGAGTATTCAAAACCTGTCACTGTTGATGGTAAGTATAGAATTTTGGATACTTTATCAGCATAAAGTATTAAATTCTTCTTGAGGCTTTCACAGTCGACGTGAATATGAAGAGGTATTTCCGGGCTTATAGGCCATAGTCGATGAGAAACATAAATTTCAAACGTTTCGTCGGACACTGCGGTCGACATCATCAGTGAGTAGTTTTGGTGAAACTGATGCGCTAGCTTCGGCCGCTCTAATATTTAGATTAATCCAATCCATCCAATCAGAATCCGGACAGCTCCAGAGACCGAAGAAACAACCACCAATCAGGAGCCAGCACCCATCAGCAGTCTACTAAAATACTAGAGTGGCCGAAGCTAGCGCATCAGTCTCACCAAAACCACTCACTGATGATGTCGACCGCAGTGTCCGACGAAACGTTTGAAATTTATGTTTCTCATCGACCACGACCTATAAGCCCAGAAATACCTCTTCATATAGCATATAGTATTCTTTTATATTTTAGTATAATGTATGTAATTTTTTGCAGGTGAAGAAAAAAGGTACCTTGCATCTGCCAGTCGTGATCGTCTCATACATGTTTTTGATGTTAAACAAGATTATGCCTTCCAGCAAACATTAGATGATCATTCATCCTCTATAACAGCTGTTCGATTTGTACAGAGTGAAAGCTTGCTTCAGATGATTTCTTGTGGTGCTGATAAATCTATAATATTTAGGAAAGCTGCATTTGTAAGTAGAGGGAATATCGCATATTAGTTTTTCTACTTTTATTGATTTTTAAAACATTTGTACAATAGCAAGACATGAATTAAATTGATTTATTAAATCTTTAAATGGCTCTAAATTTAGTAATGCACCTAAAGAGTCCCAAAAAGTTTATTATCTTTTAAGAATGCTTTAATTTTTATCTTTAAAGTTTTTGTTTTTTGTGTGGGGCTTTAATTTCTGAAAGTTTTAATAATCATATTAATCATTATTGATATTGATCACCATGCCTTTTTTTCAAATGCAATTCTAAAACTGTATTATCTAAAACATAGTCTGTTATTTCATTTTTAGACTTCTTGAAAAATTTAATCTGTTTGCATCGGCTTTAAAAACTTTATTATTTCACTTTGATGTTTATTTTACGTTTTAAAAAATAAATAAATAAAATTTATTTATTTCCACTAAAACCATAATTTGTGAGTTTTAGGATGAAGTTTTGCGATCATTAGAGTTCGATCTTTCAAATGCTATACAGTTAGATGCTGAATCGCTAGTTAAATTGTTGTGGATTTTATTATTATTATTATTATTTTATATGGATAATACTTGTAATCAATAAAAAGAAAAAAACTTAATATGAAGAATGAAACTGACAAAATTTTTCTTCTGGGACAGAGATCTTTTTTCATCATAAAACATTAGAGTTTAGAGCCTCTTTTTTTTCAGCTATTTTCCTATTCACCCATTTATTTATTTATTTATTTTTTTAAGAATAATGACTGGTAAACTATTGCCCAAATTTCAACTATACATTTCCATTAAGTGTTGATGCCCTAAAGAATTTTAAGAGATTGCATTCAAATATTTTTCAACAAAAGTTCCGTACCAACTATTTCTCTTTATTTCATCTTCAGAATGTCCTTTAAATTTTAAAACCTTCTAAATAGATTTATTTTATCGTAGTGCAATTTAAGGGCAAGTTTTGACAATTATTTAAACATGCTCACTGCACCACATATTTTAGTCCTGATGTATAGTTATTAGTAACATTTTAGATTTTTCTGTGTAATGTAACTTATTACAGTTTTGTACATAATAAATATAGAGTATTTTGGTTTTGGAAAATCTTTTATTTGTTAATTTAAAACTTGTTAGTTGTGCTGCGTTCTTTTGATCAAGTTGAAAAACTATTTTTTTTTCTTTTCTTTTTATTTTTACTACACTCAATTTGGCAGAATTGCCTGAAACCAACCATTCCATTTTAAAAGTATAATTTGAAAATACTTAAAGAAATTTATGCACTGCACGCTAAATTGATTCTAAACAAATTGAATACTTATTGAGAAAAAAAAAGTATCTTAATAACTTAAGATTCTCAGAGAGAGAGAGGGGGGGGGGGATTAGTTCTGATGAATTTTCTCCCTTTTTTATTCATTTATTATTATTACTTTTAATGTATGTTGGTAAAATAGAAGTATATAGTAATTTCTATTTAATATAATTCTGTGCTGTAAGAAATGTGTGCTTATAATTTACATTTAAGTAAAATATTGCTTATAGTGTTTCTCTTGCACTGAAAATCTATTTTTTTTTTTTTTTTTTATAGAATCCTCAGTTGTCTTTAATTAGAGAACATCATGTCGTTGGCAAAACCACTCTGTATGATATGGAAGTTGATGTACAACAACGTCATATTCTCACTGCTTGTCAGGATCGAAACATTAGGGTCTATTCTGTGACAAATGGAAAACATGGCCGCTGCTTTAGAGGCTCTCAGGGAGAAGATGGAACTCTAATAAAGGTGATTGTTGCTCTTTCAAAAAAAAAAAAAAAGATTATTTTGAATTTATGATTTTTGTTTTATTTTAAAATGTTGAACATTGTATCAAAACCAAAGTTCTTCATATTTCAAACAATCTTCTTTGTATTTAACTACACTGTTAAGCCTTCATATATCAGTTTACGTAAAAATTTGTTCTGATTATCTAGTATTCTCATGTAACACAGATTTTTGATATTCATTCTGCAAAACATGTGTCATGTGTAATTTACTATGCTGGTTCAGTGTTTTTATTCCACTCTCATTTCTGTGTGATTGAGCAGTTAATAACTAAATCAGATCCAAAATGTTTAAGAAAAATAATTGATTTATTTATTTACCTTGCAGGTTGTGTTAGATCCTTCTGGAACATTTTTGGCAACTAGTTGTACAGATAAGAGCTTATATTTATATGATTATGTCACTGGAGAATGTTTAGCCACAATGTTTGGACATTCTGAGCTTGTAACAGGACTGAAATTTACAAACAATGGAAGGCATTTAATCTCCGTATCCGGTGATGGGTATGTTTAAAATGTCATTTAATGTGTTAAAAAGTTTAATTTGTTACACTCAAGTTCTCATTTCAATTTTGTATTTTAAAAATATATTCTGCTAATAAATGCTTTACGATATTTTATGTTTTGTTTAGATGCATTTTTCTCTGGCGATTGCCAACAGATGTTACCCAAACAATGTTAAGCAAGCAACTGCCAGCTGAAAGTACAGGAGTGCCTAATTTATGGCAGGATGTGAGGTAGGTTCTAGATTGCGTCATTAAATATTATTTGCATGGAAGTGAGCTTTACAGCATGCTTTCATCCACGGAAGACTTCCATCAAACAAAAATCTACTTTTTAGAAACCTATTTTTTGCTGTTACTGATGTTAATTCATAGCTGAAATTAAATTTTCAACAAACAGCATAATTAAAGAATTGTTGATTAAATTTAGTTTAGAGCTGTAATTAAAATTGTATAATCCATTTTTCTCCCCCTTTTTTTCCAGGCGCTTTGTGAGACCAACAGCTATGTATGATACTGTAATTTTTTTATGAATCATCAACAAAATTGGGAGGGGGGAAGGCAGTCCTTAATATTTTATTATTAGCATTGAAGTAATCAATATTTTATTAGTGTTACTTTTACCATTTTTTTATGATGAAAAATCTGTTTTGTATTTCTATCATATGAAAAAATCACTAATGATCTAATTTAAATTTCCACAATAGAAAATTGTTTCTGGTGTAATTGTGATTTTAAACAGTTATAAAATTAGAGTACATTTAGTTTTTAGTGATTAAAACAAATATTCAGTGTTTAAATGGGATCAGAGAGAATCAAAGAAAAAAAGTTATGACGTCACCCCTCAACTCTATAAAACATTTTCATTTGTAAAGTTCTTTCTTCAGTTGCATTTGTAATACTATAACTGTTAATATTGTCCACTTATCATATTCATGCTTTTGTCTTGTAAAAATATAAAAGTTTTTGTTTGCATTTGAGTTTAGTGCTATCTTTCACTAGAATAATTCTTTAAATTTTTAATTCTTGTATATTTTCCCTCCAGAAAAAGCACTATTGCCATTACGAAGCCTTTGCAGCTCCTTGAGAATACAACTAATAATAAAATTACTGAGGAACCAGATCTAGTCACTGCTAATGCAGAAATAGAAACTGCCCCACCTGGTTATAGGTTCAGTGTTGGGCAGTTACCACTTTGGGCCAAAAAACAAGTAAATAGATTATTATTATTGTTTTTATTGATTGGTTTCTATGGTTTTTTTAATGAATGGTTAAAAGATCAGTGCAAGTACTTTGCTTAAGTAAGCCATACATTGTTTTTCTTTTCTTTCTTATAGATGTTAGAAAAACTTCCTGATCCATCAAATGCTAATCAGAATCTGCCACCTCCCATTCCACCCCGCGGCAGATGGGCACAAAGAATTGATGGTCAAGGCCTTGTTGTTAGGTCATATTTAGATTCAGATTCTGTCATTCCATTTCCTAATGTGCCAGGTTAGGATAGTTCTAATATCTTTAACTGTATTTTGAAGTTGAAATTATATATGTAATAAATTTCTTTTAATATTAAAAAAAATTACATGGAAGCATTAAAAAAATTATGTTAAAATGTCAATAATACCCCCTAGTAGGCTCTAACTTCTTATCTTTGCTTGTTGAAATCAATTGAATAATTTCCAAAGCAGCAAACCTAGCCTCAATTCCAAATTTTCTTTGTTTATTTACCTTCTTAAAAACATTTTTGAAAAAAACACATTTTGTTTATTATAACGTTTAAAAAAATGACTTTTTCTAAACAAGCCTAAGTGAAACCAAAAAAGTTTTCAATTTAATGACAGGAAAAGTTATAATTTGCTATAATTAGTTACAATAGCAATAGGAAAAGCAGATACATTTCAAGGCTATAATGAATCACTATTTTGATGTGAAAAAATAAAAGAAAACTCATAGGCTAAACAATATCTGATAAAAGTGACTAGACAGAACAGAAAACACTTAAAATAGTAAAAATCGAGTATTGACCAAACCATCAATGAGAAGCTTAAAAGTCTGAATTGAAAGGGCCAATAAGAATGCAAACCATGTTCAGTATCGAAGCTTTCTAACAGATACGAAGTTAAACCAAAAATAGCAGTTTTTTGGTAAACAAATTACATGGGAATCTCAAGCTGAAACAAGAAAAAAAAAGTTTTAATAACTGTTACTGTATAAAAATATTTTTTAAAAACAAGTAAGCAAGGAAATAGTTTAAAAATTCAGTAGGAAATTTAAAAAAAAAAAAATTCAAGTAATGAAAACATACAAAAAGCTCATTTAAAAACAAAAAAAGATGAACAATAACGACAAGAAAAACCAGAAAAAAAGATACCTACTAAGCTGCAAAAAAAAGGAGGGGGGTGAACATGCATTCCCCTCATTTAAGGTGATCAGGGGGCTTCCCCCCCCCCCCCCCGGCTTTGAGAAATCAATGTATTTACATATGAATGGGTGTAGTTTTTGTTGTTTTCTGATGAAATGCATTGTGTTTGCACCCGTTGCCCCCGCATGCCAGTTCAAAATCAAATTAGATGAAGGAAATAGTATCAAAAAATTAAAACAAATAAGCAGCAAAAAGAAACGTATTGAAAATGAACTTGGATAAGCTACAGGAATGAAAGCCATGTCGCCAGTGAATAGGAATTGCTTCAAAATCAGTTTGAGTGATTTTTCATCTTCATACTATGGAATGCTAAATCATGTAAGCTCTTATAAAATTATCCAGAAATGCCCAAATTCATCAGATCTTGTTTATTGGAAGTTTTCCATTTTCTGAGGAATTACTCTAACTTAGTCAATGATTTGGAAGTGAGTCCATTGTATTTAATTTCACAGAAACATTAAAAATTCTCGAAAAATCCCTGGCAAGATGTAAATGAATTTCTGCTCATTAAATGAACCGATAATAAATTTCTCTTTTAGAGGCTTCTATATTGTACCTGAAGTTTTTAATTTTTCAGTCCCAGAACAGATTGTTAAATTTATTTTTCTCTCTCACAGAAGGATCCGAGGAATCAATTACAAAGAATACTGAAGATTCCACTAGGAATATATTGGTAAATATTTGCCTATTTAACTTTCCCAATTTCATCAAACAATTACAAATCATCAACTTATTTTAACTGTTTAGCTTTTGTGATCTCATGAAATACTATTTGGTTAAATTGTGTCTGTTCTCATTGCAGGAAACTAAAGACATAGAGTTTGAAGTTTCTGAACAAAGTAGAAATGAAATTTTAAATGGAACTTGTAATGAGGTAAAAATATTTGATGTATTCTCTTTCAAAAGCACTTAAAGCTTCTATTAAATACCATAGTAAAATACATCATAGTTTTTGCCACCGAATTAGTTGAAACATTTTTGAAAACGGATTCCAATAATAAGAGAGTTATTTATGTCTTTAATATTTCAAATTTTCATAGTGAATTTTGAGTTAGTGAATAAATGGTTACGTACAATTTGAATTATTTTGTTCTCAAATATTATAATTTTTTAATATCGAAATGTTTTTCAAAATGATGGAAAGTTCCTCTTTTTGTATAGTAACACATTGACTGCTAAGCTACATGATAACTCCTACTATATGAGTTTAGCTGATAAAGTCCACTTCAAGTTAGTTTGTAGTTCTTGGATTCACTGTTTTCATACCAATTCAATTGCACGTGTAATAAACAGACATAAGTAGAGCTATTTGGCTTCTGGAAATGTATCAATAAGCTCACAAGTACATTTGTTTCAGCCAAGCTGATATAATAGGAATTTTTTGTAACCAGGCAATCAACGTGTTAAAATTTTATATTAGGGCAAATAAAATTTTCCCTTAGGCTTTTAAATGATTTCTTGTATGTGTAATTGTTTATTATTAATGCAAAAGTCTTCATATTTAAAATCCATCTTCCAACCTAATTCCGGGTGTTCTGGTTTAACGTTTATTTTCACAACCGTTTGTCCTAGATGCATAATCTAATTATAAAAATGCTCAAAATGAGATGTAGATTTAAGATATTAAAAGTTTAAAGCAGAAAAAAAGCAACAAAATACAAATCTAGCTTTTTATATGGACTCCAGGTCTCCTATTTTATGCTTAGGGAAAAAAATCTCCATTACAAATTAATTAGAAAACAAAAAATATGAAAGATTTGCGATTAAAACTTGAAGAAATGTTCGCGTTTAAAGTTTTTGATTCCCAAGCAAAAAATGAGATTGGAACATATCACATTTTCAGTAGAATGACCGGTTGATATCAGCTGAAGAAGCTAAACTACCGTTAGCTGCTATATTTTCTAGGGCTTGACCGATGGCAAATTTTGCGATGCCGATTGTTATCCGATGGTTAAAAGACGGCAGATGGACCGATGTCTTCTCCAAGTTAGCATGGGCTGCTGATGCCAATCGTCGATTCAAAAATAATAATAAATGACTGCTGAAATGTGTGTTTTAAACATTTTTAGGAACAAAAAACTATTTAGTATATTGCAGAAATCTACGTAATCTATAGATAAAATAAAAATGACTAGGAAAATAAATCATAGTAAGATAAGTGCCGTAGACATATTTACAATTCTATTTTTTAATGAAAATATCACTTAGAAAATCCAAAAAAATAGAGAAAAATATCTAAGTAGCCGAAATATGCTTCTAATAGAAAGATAAGGTAAAAAAGGGGAGGGGAGTTGAAGGATTGCAAGGGGGGAAATCAAAAATCAATTACCGGAGCAATTTGAGTGCAGGTTAGATTGAATTTGGAACAGCAATTTGTTGTTTCCGAACAGGTCCAAATAACACTTTTAAAAGGTTAACAAACTGTTTAACATTATTTTATGCAAATTGCATGTTATTTATATTATATTACACTCACCCATTTTCACACATTCAGAAATTTTTCATACTTAAGAAATTGGGATAAGGTTTGAAAATTTTTTCAGCAGGTTTTAAACATAAATCACATTTATGAAAATGCTTATGAATATCATAGCATTCAAAAGTTAGTAAATTATATTTTACGTTATCATAATGAAGTTTCTTTTTAGAAAAAACAAAAGGAAGAAAAGATATTTGAAATGAATTTACAAGTTTTAAAAAAATAATAATCTAAAAATTAAAGTCTGATTTTAAATCTAAAATATTTCTGTAATAAAAATATAAAAAAGCTAATTTAAATTTCCTTCAGTAAAAATAGCTTCTAACTTTCAAAATGATTGAAATGTTTTACAAAATGTTAAAAATTAAAGCCTCAAGCACAGATGCAATTTTCAAAAACAAAAAACAGAATTCTAATCTTCAAGTAAATCAAAATTTTGCTGACAAAAAATTTTACAAGAAATAACTACAAAGAAAACACTTGTTTAATTCATTAAAATCTGTATTTCAATGAATCAGTTTTTGTAGCTTTTTTCTATATCTATTTGTCTCTAGTATGTAATACCTAACTAAAATATGTTACATGTTTTACTCATTTTTCTTATTTTCTTAAGGAAATAAATGGCAGAATGACATTACGTCATTCTTCAGATTATAACAACTCTAGTAATAGAAGAGAAAAAGTCCGTCCCTTTTCTAATTCAAGTAGTATGAGATTAGAAGAAATAGATGCTGAAGATGAAAGATCCGACTCGGAGATCAGTGAAATGATTTTTTATCCTGCTTCAGAAGATGGATCTGATATTGTCGATGGGTATGATAATTTATGCACTTTTACTCGTAAAAAGTTTTCAATTCATTTCCCTTATTGCTTAGAAATTAAAACAATTTGTAGTGTTGTTCTTTTTTTATTATTTCTGTCAGTGTTGTGCTTGCACAATTCTTGAATTTTTAACTTTTTTTATTTTCCTAAATTTAACTATTTGCTAAAATGACCTATCAAGAAGTATATTCATACTTGCTAATCACCCAGCTAAAATTGGTATGCATAGTGAACCCTTTCTAGATTTCCCCTTTTCAAATGACCAAAGTTTTATAGAGTAGAGTTTTTCCCTTTAAAATAATGCTAACTTTTTATCATTAAGCTGCTACTTCAGATGCCCTTCCTCACAAAATGCATTTTCTTCCTATCAATATCAGTTTAAAAAGCCTGGAAAAACAAACAAATTTATGACTGCAATTTGAGAGAAAATAAAATAAGAAACCTGATTTTATAACCATGCTCATGTTTAACCCTACACTGCATAACTTTGCCAATTGGCTACATGGACTATTTTTACTTATGACCAAGCATAAGGCAACTCAAGAATAAAAAGCAAGTACTAGGTATCTTTAAAGCAAATATAACCATCTATCCTCAAAATTAAAGCTTTAAAAATGTTTTCCAATGTTTTCTTATTACATTGAAAAATATATATAGTTCTTTCAAAGAATGAAAAATCATGCAGTGTAGGGTTAACGATCTTATTAAAGGTCATATAAAGATATTATTTAAGCGACCACCTCCTTTAAGAGCTGATTTTTGCCAAAACTAAAAGTTATCTCTTTAGAGAGGTTTTACTTTATTATTCCTAAATAATAATATTCTGTAGTTACATAAAGATGCAAAATGCATAGAATAAGCACTTATTTTCATTACACCTGATTTATGACTGCTCTTAGCTCTTATGAAATCGTGTTTTTACCGTCATTTTTCCATGAGCTGTATTTTCAACAAAGTATTTATCATAGTTTGCATTAAAAATTAAAATTCTAAGTAAGTGTTTTTCTTTTTTTTTACGGTAAACTTTAGTTTTTAAATTTTCCTCTGTCAAATTGCTTTCATATGCTAAATTAAACAATTAGGAAGCAGATACAAATCACCTAAATCAGTTTAAGTACAAGAAAATGTATGAAGTAGATATATTAGTCATAGTTTGCTACCACTGTACTTTCAAAACTAATGTTGGATGAACAAAATATTGAGCCACCTGTAAAAATGAAAGAAATGAACTTTAGAAGTTGAAACTGAAACATTCTTAAAATCACCATGTTACTAAATTATTCATTGGATTGGAAAATTCTACACTGAATTGCAGGGAGTAATTCTAAATCTTTTGGATTTGTTTTTAGTTCTGAATTAACTTTAAAATGCTTCTAAATATATAAAGTTGGTATTCAGCTTGATTTGAATCTTTTGAGCCTCATAAACAATGATTATTTTTGTGCTATATGTTTTGTGTTCCATAAATAGCCTGTTATATGACCTTATCGCATGAAATCAAATTGATTTTTATGGTATCCCGCCGAATTTAAAAAGGTATTTTTGAGTGCTCATATATTTTTTTTTTTTTTAGATTTCCTGTTCGTTATCTTTTTATGAGATTTCATTGATATATTTAATTAGCTTTTTTAAATTAACAGCTTTCTGTGAATTTGCTATTGCAGGTCATTCCATGTTTGTGCAAGCAATGAAACCAATGGCAAAGAAGGTGCTAACCATGTTCAGAAGCCTAAACCTGAAAGACTTTTAAGTGATGTACCAGTGATTAGCACTCCAGGTATGTTTGAATACATTTAGAGTATTGCATATGTGAAAACATTTAGCTGTTTCTATTATTCTATTAAATGATTATTTTACTGAATGCATTGGATTTTGTTAAAAGCTTTACTTTTAAAGAATGAACTACCAAGTTAAACTTCCAAGTTAATGGATGTTTACTTTTTTTTCTGTCAGGTATTTGTAGTTTCATTACTGAACAACCTACAAACAACAAATGATCAAAATTAGCCACCTACAGAGAATTGTTGTGGCCTTCCTTTCCCCTATGCCCCTTCTTGTCCTTAAGTTAGCAAAAGAATTTTAACTGACATTATTAGAACATAATTTACGCTCCTTTAAAGCGAAAGATAAAAAATTTATTGCATCAAAAAACGGGCCTTCCTTTATCCACATTTGCTCAAACCAGGCATTATTGACAAATGATGTCTCATTCAGCTTTTATTTAAAACATTCAATTGTTGGCAACATGCCAGTAAGAAATGAAATGTTTCGCAGCCGAGTAAGGAGGAAAGTCAGTCCTGGAAAACATTTTTAATTGATATTTCTGCTAGTTAAAGTCGTACAAAGATGAGATGTGACTAAACATGATCTTGAGATTTTAAACCTTTTGCTACCTGGTTCGATAATCAATTCACTGGCATTCTCGAGAGATTTGAAAGACATGCATACATAGATGCATACATATGTTCAGATTTTAACAACAGAACTAATGGGAAGATACTGGATAAGAAACAATGACAACCATAACCCCTTTACTTCAGGGATCAAGCTGCTGCCCCTTCCAGCTTTTTCAAACTTAGAAAGATACATATATCTACATTTATAATTTTTATACTCTCCCAAGGCCCCATTGCTCTGCACCTCCTTGCGTCCCCCATATGGAGGATGTGATGACAACATAAAAATAATCAAAGAAACTTAATAAACCTACATTTACCAATTCATCCACATTTTGAGCCTATCTCACAATTTTTTTATTAGAAATTTCCTTTTTGATTTTATATTTTATTTCCTGTTTTACTAATTAGGGTTAGTTAATGAATTAAAGTATCTTTTTTGTTAGAAAATATGCTCCTCAAATGTTTCATTCAAAATATTTTTTTTTCTTTTTTTAAGAACATAATGAAACAAACAGTGATGAGGAGGATGCGAGCACACCTGTGGATAGTGATCGTTCATTTCTCAGCTCCTTGTGCATCAGTACAGAAAATCTGGAAAGATTGGGTCAGAGGGAAAAATTTATGAAGAGTACCTATGAGAGCTTAGAAAAAACTGATTCAGTTGATTCTCATGATGCAGATGATAAAAGTCTATATCGTCAAAGTATTTCTGCAAAATTCCTTGCTGGTTCTCTTGTTCCTACTAAAAGGTATGTTTGTAAATTTTATTATGCATGGTAAAAATTGTTAACATTAATTAACCTTTATTTTGTAAAAAAATATGTTATGGGTGAAACTAATTTCAAAATAATTTTAAATTAAAGAATTTTTGAAAACTTAAAAAAACCCTGACGATAAAAAAGTTAAGTTTGGTGAATTTCAACTGAAAGATTTCAGAAAAAAAGTCCAAACTGCATTCAAAATATTATTTGAATATGAAAAGTTGAGTGTCATTTTTTTTTTCACTGTAATTTTTTTGCTAATCTGGTTCAGCCTCAATATCTAAATTAGATAAAACTGATTTTACTTTTTGAATATCTTATTTTAATTGTTGAAAGAGAAAAAAAAAGTAATAGTTAAAGTATATTGAAATAAAGCCTATTTTTCAGAGCGCTTGTGAATGGCATTTCTAAATCGCCAGGGATTCCAGAAAGACAGGTAAATTCTTTACTTTTGAAAATAATGTTGAGGTAAAATGTGAAAAATATTAAACTAATTTTTTCTTCATTTAGATAAATACTCCTACTAAAAAGCGAGAACAATTGTTGAAAGCTCTGAGTGAAGCTAGGAAGAAATTAGAAACTGTAAGTACTGTCAGATTCTACAAAATAATTTCTGAATATAAAAATGTATGCAATGCAAAAAACAAAGGGACTAAAAATTTGCAGTGTTATTAAATTAAATTTCAGGGAGTTTCATTTTGTATTGCTGTACAAAACCATTTACCTATGTCTTTCTTTCGTTTTTCTTCTTTTCTTTTTCTTTTTTTTTTTTTTAAATAACTGAAGGGGGAATTTTGGAGAGGGTCCATGGAGGCGTGGACTTTAGGAATCTCTGTGATAGACTATTATGGACTGTGGTTTATTTTCTAAAGAAGGAAATAGAATGAAAATATTTCCTTTGTTTGTGAATTATCGGAATTTATCAATCAAAGTGATGCATGAGTTTTTCACCTAAATAGTAAGCTATGAAGTTCAGCTATTTTGTTTTCTGCAAACTTCTTCTGAATAATCTACTAAATTTATAGCAAGGACCTTATAAAGATCCAAATATTTAAGCAAAATTATTATTAATAACTATTTTAATTTAATAATATTTGCTTGTTTTCATATCAAAAGTGTTTATTTTTCAAATGAGGTGCCATTTCTTCATTCTGAATTTGTATTGAAAAAAATCACCAGGTTACTTTTCCTCGTTCTATTAAAATTTAACTTTCCTTTAATTATTTTTACAATTGAACTTTTTTTAAAAAGTTTTCACAAAAATTTTTTCACCCGAAAAAATCTTTCAAAACATAATGCTCAGCTGTTTGTTTAAAAGAAAATTGGGTCAGTTATCAGTTGAAGACCTTTCACAAAATTATAAACTTAAAATGAACAATTCACACAAAATTTTGAAATCTCAAAACAATTTGAAATCATCCATCAGCAGAGTAATTTATTTTGTTAATATTTTAATTGTATTAACAAATCGATTGTACCATTATTATTATTTTGGAATAAAGCTGTTGATTCTTTTTTGAAACATGTTTCCTATTTTTTATTTTCTTTTATTTTAGAGCGTTTATTTCCTCAAAAAATTCAATGAAATCTTCCTGATGTATTTTTTTTTTTTTTTTTAATGTTCAGTCTTTTAAAAGGGGTACCCTGAAGCCAATTTCTGTATTATCTTAATTTTGTAAAACTTGCACAACTCCTTCAATTACTTTATTTTTACCTATTTGTTTCAAAATAGAGAATAAAATGTTTTTATTTTGTATTTAAGAGTTTTTTTCTTTTTTAATTTTTTTAGGTTGGATACAAAAGTGGCTTGAGTAGTAGTAAAAGTATTGCAGATTTACACAGTACACCTGATAGAGAGATTTTTAAAACTCCAAAGTATGGTACACCAGGTATTGAAGAAACATTATTCAATGCATATGATTGTTTAATATTTGTTTTTATTTTTGCCATGTGTATCTTCAAACATTGAATATCAAAAATGTTCCTTACTTTTATTTTAAGATGGTGATATACGAAGAGCTGCATCTATGACTGATCTCACAACAAACTCTCCCAACAAAAGACGATTGTTTTCAACTCCTGGAGAACAAAATAACGGTAATGTGTCCATAAATTTTGGTTTTGATTTCATTATTTCGTGTGTTTTTTAAAATTTTAAATGAAATATTGACTTTTGCTTTTAATGACTATTTTACACTGCTTTGAACATAATTATTATTTAGTTATAAATTTTTAGTTTGATCATTCATCTTCTTCCTCCTTTTCACTTTTTCAGAATTTTTATTAATGTGCACATTAAGTAAAACTATGCTTACCATGCGTTCCAGATTAACTAAGACAGTCTTACATTTTTTCTTGCCCTAGATAATCTCCAGGGTTTTGCAGACTTCACGACTACCAAAGACTTAAAATATTTTGTACATTATTTCAATAAAATGTTGAATCTTCTGTGCTCTTTTAATTTGCTTTTTAAATACTTGGAAAATCAGCATGAGCTTCTGAAACACAGACATTTAGTAGTAATGAGTTCATGGAACTATGTTCACCCAACGAAATGTGGTATGCATAAATAGAACTTTTTCTACAGATCAAATATACACATATGCAGTCTAATCGTTTTATCTCTAAGCTCCGTATCTTCAAATTTTTAAGGAAGCAAAAAAAAAAATTCTGCTGCATTTTCTATCAAAATTATTGCAAGTATACAATACTTTCTTATTATATAATACTTTCTTATTAAGTTATTTTTTTAAACCCTTGACATGTCGAAATGTTTCCCACAGAATTTCAGTTCATATGATACTTTCCATTGACAATTTTTAGCAGTAGAATCAGTTTGAGAGAACTAGAAAAAAGTACTAAATACCTCAGGATTGACCTCCTTAGGTATTTTACGATAAAAGCAGAAGTCTGATTCTTGTAATCGCTGCGAAATGAAAGTGCTGTTCACGATAATTAGGTCTTACCATCTTTTTACAGACACATGAAATCCCAAATCCAATACAGTAAACTTCTAATTATTCGCGGTTATTTCACACTTTTGTTTTCTTTTTTTATGGTGCTGATTTACTAAATATTAAAAAATGCTAGTGCATTATTGATGATTTTTAGCTTTTAAAGATATGTTTTACATTCAATGTTATCGTTTGTAGCTATAATTTAGATATATGTGTAATGTTATTAACTTTTTTTTAGCTATTGCATACTCTAATATCGTTTTTACTTATTTTTCGGATTATCCACTGTTACTGTGCCACCCTATTTCCACTTTGTTTACTGTATTTTTATCAACCAAACAAATAGTAACAGTATATCACGTCTTTTTGGCATTACTTAATGAACACTATTGATAATAATTCTGTAAAGAATCATAGAATCTACTGTTATGACTTTAAAGTTGTTTTTTATGTACTTAGAAATGGAACTAACAGAATTATAATTTAACTTTTAGAGTCAGATCTTGCTGCACCATTGTGGAACCAAAGCAAAATATATCCTGTGGACACTTCACCTCCATCTTCTCCAAAAATAAATAGCTCTCATTCTGCTCAAATGGCATACCCAACTCCTAGAAAAAATGAAAAGATCCTATCTGAAACTATGTCTCGTAGCAATAGTGCACTTTCTCTTTACTCTAAAAATGAGACTTCATCTTCAGCTCTACACAAAGCCTCCTCTGTTTTATCTTTGGACAGATCATCACCTCAGCGGTACTTAACTGGATCCGCCATGTCTTTGCTCTCAAAAAATGTATCCAACACTCCTGGTCGTCCAAATCTACCTTCCTTACCTTCCAGGTATCAAACGCCAAGCATGGTGTCAACAGCACCATTAGCAACTGATTCTTCTTCAGACTCTTCTCCAACAGAATCTCCTTCTGTGAAGAATGGCCGTACAATTGCATCTCCGAGGCCTTTTGGTCCTCGGAACAGGTACTTTAGTTTGAGTGAAGCTTCCAATCCTCCAGACTTGAAAGCACCAGTATTACAGAACTCTAGTGAAGGTTTACAAAAGTTCCGACTGAAGTCACGCAGTGAATGGGACCTCAAAAACAGTTTGCTTGATGAAAATATAAAAACCAAAGACTCTTCCCAAAGTAGTAGATATTTATCCTATTCACCCCGGAAAAACATGCGCCCATTAAAGTTACATCATTCTTCTTCATCTGGAACACTATCCTCATCAGATAATTTACGTCGCTCTTATAGTGGAAAAGACTTAGCAGCTTCTGAACAGTTCCCTTTTTTAGCTTGGGACCCTGCTTCTGTTCCATGTAAGTTTTTTTTTCTATCTATATTATGCAAAACTAATTACTAGGCTTGGAAGTTATGAAACTATTATATTGCGCCTACTCCTGTAGCAGAATTGTTTTCAGTAGTCTGGGACAAAAATTAAATGTTCACCAAAAGCAGTTAGCAAGATGAACCAATGTTAGATTAATGACAGTACTTAATCTTTGTCATTACCAAAAGAATACATGAAAATAAAATGAAAAAGCTGCGGTATAAGTTTAACAATTTTTATTCAAAATATGGTACAAAATGAAATGAATCATCTAAAATTACGTTGTTGACTATTGACGAGTTTTGTTTTATAAAACAGATGTTGAAGTATGTTTAAAATCTTTATATAATATGAAATGCCAAATTTCCAACCAAAGGTGCTTTTAAAAACTTTTGAATATTTTCATAGCATAATGTGGATCTTTATTATAATGACTTATCACATTAGCTGTACAAATATATTATCATCATCCCTGAAAACTAAGAGTAATTTCCGAAATTTACTCGCCATTTTAGGTAATTCTTGCAGTAATTTTGTTTCAGCTAATTTGTCTGAAACAGTTATTGACGCTGCACTTTAAGGCACCGTCAATTTTGCTTTATGCTTCTATAACTTCAAAATAAATCCCTGCTCTATTGAATAATACTTCAAAGAATCCTGACTGTCCCAGCATTTAACCTCTTTCTTTTCCATTCTGAAATTCATTTTATTTTCTTTTATTTTTTTAATCAATGTAGTTACTATCTTACTTTGCTATAAAATTTGTGTAAATTTAGAAGCGGCTTTTCTTAATATATGACCATGATCAACATTTGTCAATTGAGGATATAATTATCTTCATTCAAGAGAATCAAATATTATTTAAACATTCTCTGTAGGTGTGATTTTTTTTAACATCTGTCCACAATACAATATTATTGTATCGTGGGCAAATCAAGCCTATAAAAAGCGAGCATATTATGAGATTTTAGATTTGATGTGGAATATGGAGTATTTCATTTGGTGTATAATGCTGTAAATAGACTGAAATTAGAATATGTTCTTTTAGGAAGTTTTTACTTATTTATTTATGTAATATTTATCTAATGTATTGAGTAAGTAATTATAATTTTATATTATTGTAATTTCCTGTAATTTTGTTTTGTTTTTTCATTATTTCTGTACTTACCTTCATCTCTTTTCCTTACTATTCTATTTGTAATAAAATTCTTAAACCCAGCTTCTATTCTTACAAAATTCTCTTCTAACTAACTTTAATATGTAAAATAATTAAAACTAAATTTTGACTTCCTAATATTTGAACATTTACATTTTGTTGAAAGTACAACAAACCTGTTGAAAAACCTAAAATTTGAGATGAGGTAATTTTGAGTTATATGTCATAAAACCATTGGGTTTATTTTAAACATCAGAACTGGCATCTAATATGAACATAAGGATGCAGAAAAATGCTCTTGGAAATTAACTAAATAAATAATAGTTTTTTTTAAAATTATGCATATTGCCTGCTTTCGGTCCAGTTCAGTTTTTTTTTTTTTTTTTGCAGCAACTATTTTTTGAAAAATAAAAAGTCATGTTGTACAAAAAGCTTATTACTAAGTTATTTTAGAGCAAAATAATCGAAAATTTAGAAATTATATTAATGAGGCTTTTTAAGAAAAATCATTTCTCTGTTATTAAACGTTTTACTTTTCTTCTAATTCTGTTGTTTTTTTCTTATAATTGGAATTTGTGTTGATTGCTGAAAAAATATGCTAACGATTTATATACATATTTCGTCGCTTTGGAAGAACAAGGCTGCAACTCAAAAAAGCCCATTTTTCAGGAGAGCAATTTTTAACTTTTCAGACACTAACTTCTATCGCGCTTGTGCTCAAAACTATTGCGACTATTTTAATGAAACTAGCATTAAAAAAAACGCATTTTAATCTCTTTTCTAATGTAGCATGATTGACTTCAATGGCATTTTAACTAATGACGTAATTTTAATTTGACGGATATTTTTTCTTATAATGATGGATATTTTTGACACTTTTGAGTTGTAACCATGTTCATCATAAAGAGCGATTTTTTCTGAACAAAATGATACAAAAATGTCATTTTTCGATTTTTTTTGAGTTGCAGCGTTATTCTTCCAAAGCGACGATATATGCATATAGTAAACTCACGAGAACTTAAGCTTTATACCTTGAATACTCTTTTATCTAAAAGTTTTTATTGGGTCTAAATCTCTTGAGCAGATCGTGTTTATTTCTCATAACTCAAACAAACAAAACTTTGAAGCCAGTCTCTTGGAACTTTGAGTTATCGAGAATCGGCTGTATATTGAAATATGTTCAACGTAAAAATGTTTAGCATGAAAAGGCTGTCAATGCGAAATAACATAATGGTCCGGACAGTTTGCCGTGCATTTTAACATACCAAAAAAAAAAAAAAAAAACATATTTAGGTTCCCTCAGTTTCATATTAAATGTTTCTCACTGTATATACAAATAGAGAGAGAGCAGGCCCACCATTTATCTAGCTCATGGGGGATCAATTGCCCCCCTCCCTCCTGATTTTGAGAAATCAATGTATTTACATTTAAGTGGGCATGGTTTCTGTTGTTTTCTGGTGAAACTACAATGTGTTTGCACCCTTTGACCCCCTTCCCCCGTAAAAACTTGAAATGATGGGCCTGAGAGAGAGTAAAAGAGAGATATTTAAACAATTCTTGTTTTATTCCTCAGTGACACCAGAAGTATGTGAAAACATTGCTGAAAATTTATCTCGAGTAACGTCATTCGCCATGCAAGTGTTCCAAAGGGTAAGCGTTATTCTGTAGTACAGTGAATATATATTTCAGTATTGAACTTCATTCTGTTTTCACCTTTACCCTATTAGAGTATATTAATTAAGCTGTTACTTTCTAAAATAAGTTATTTTGTGCACGAGAGAAGAAAGAAAATACACATTTTCTTAAAGAGCTGCATTTTTCCTTAATTATTTATTTTTTTTAAACTTTATTCCTGTTTTTAAACTTGAGAAATTGACTTGTATGTATGCACATGTGATTTAACCCTTGTGGGTTCCTTGGAGTCATATATGACCCCAATGCACTTTCTACTTAATATATCTTGTTAATCAATGGCATGTTTTCAATGGCATTTGTGACTTTTATTCTTTTAGTTTTTTATGTACATAATGCTATTATTTAGTTTTATTTTTCCCAAATTGCATTTTTTGCACACAAGACCCTTGGGGTCACTTCCCCAGAATGCCAAAGAAAGACGTTTGTTGCAACTTTTGTCCAAGAGAACTAGATAGAAAATATATCGAAAACTGTCATAAGTGTTTGAAATTCAGTTTCAAAAATCATTTGTTTCAGATCTGTGACAGTTGTAAATAAATCTACAATTACTGTAAGCTTTGCTCTATAGTTATAATTTTTAATGCATAAACTAAATTTTACTTTGTCTTTTTATTTTTATTTTTTTATCTTTAAAAAGTGTGTGAACTTTAAAAAAGCATGTAACATTCAATAATCATTATAAATGAAAGAAAACATTGGAGTCGTTTATGACCTAAGGGTCTTGAGTATATAACCGAAATGGGAGGGACCTAAGGATTCAGATTTCAAATGATTTCTTATCCAGCGAACATAATTAAGGTCATACAAAAGATGTTGTGTTTATCTATTATTAATATTTGTTACTGAAATCAAAGGTCCCTAAAAATATTAAGATATTATGCTTTTTTTTTTTTTTTTTTGTGTGTGTATGTGTGGAGCATTAAGGGCTAAATGCAATGCAATTTGGTTTCATTAAAATGTATTATATTTTTTATTTATTAGTTTTTAAAAATAAATTTGACTGATCTTAGTTTTATAAAATAAAATGTGCCATAATATTTTATAATTTTAGAGCTTGATCTTAGTTCATTAAAATTAGAAAAAAATCAAATGTTGTTTGAGTTAATGCAGCAGTATATATTTTTTTTTCCTCAGGTCACATTAACTACTGATCTTCCAAGCGAGGAGAAATCAGCAATGACAAGTACTCTTGCTCAAGGTGTTTGGCAAGCTCAACAGACTCTCCGCCCAGCCATCCCCCCTATGAACCCACTGCCTTATCCCATGGATAGCGCGAATGACTTCAACTCCCGAAGACTTCCAGGTCTCCATTTCTCACACTCAAACGGGGATATTGGTGACTCAACCCAGCCTAAATATTCTAAATGGCCCTTCCAATCGGGACCTTCCCAGCCCCAGCCCGATATCACCCTTGCACTGCTCCAACAATATTCCGATAAGCTGCTGAGCATTGTTGAGCAGAAGATATCAAATAGTCAAGAAAAGCCAAATAATTAAGTTTTGTTTTGTTTGTATTATAGTCTGAGAATGCCTGAAATTGATGTGTGATATATGCGTGATTTAGCTTTCTGTTGTAGGTTATAAATTTTAATTTTCAGATGTAAGTTGCCTATTTCCCTTACAAAAGAGTTTTCTTCCCTTGTGCAACTCCTTAAAAAATACAACGTAAATTGGTTATTTCTTAGCAGTCAACTATTTTTGTCATTCATTGAGCCTTTAAATAATAGGTGTTAAAATTTAACATTCCACATCAGTGTGTTTCACCTATTCTCTTTCAAAAATAATAAATTTTAATAATCATGAAAATATTCTCTGCTGTATTTTTAATATATACTATGTGTCTTTTTCTTTTAACCACATATTTCATCTCCATTCCTTCAGATATTTTAATGCTTTTATGTTTTGTGTGCACTCAATTTTGCATAAGTATTTTTGAATGAATCTGTATGTAACGTGTTGCACACATGTTTACTGTGGAGATTATGTGCCATTATTTCCCTCCATCTTCTTTTAGTTTTGCAACTTCACTTGCTTATGCACTTATTTTAGTATTATTTTTTTTCTAATGTTTGCTCTAAAATATTCATGTTATAATTACAAAACATTGTGCCCTCTATCCTAATGATCTTATTAAAATTATAAGTGACAATCATAATATGGGTCTGAAAAAATTCTCTCATTAATTATTCATAACAAGGAATTAATTGAAATTAGACCACAATACATCATATTTCTTACTCTTGCTAGTTTTTACTATCAGTATTTATAGCATAATACCTAAAAATATTAAAATGTATTATTTATACATAAATGTATCAATCTAGGTATACTAAATCATGTTTTGAAAATTCAAAGTGATGTCTATGTTGTTATTATTTGTATTCTTTTTGCCATTATTTGTAAATGTGAGAGTTTTATCATATCTTTTAGGGAGCAAGCTTCTTTTTACCCTAATTCAACCTTTGAAAAATTCTCATGTATTTTTTAACTTTTATGTTGCCATATGTTTTTTATCTTTAAGGAAAGTCATTTGTGTAGTGTAAAAGTATTACATTTGTTCCTATTAAGTAAAATTGAGTATTGCATTGATACATTTTTAGCTTTTATTTGCTGTCTCATTTGTGAATTTAAAAAGTTTATCACTGCATGATGACATAATTCAATGTTATGTATCATCGAAAACTTTTATGTATTACTGAACCAAAGGTAGATTTATCGGGCACTGTTTTTAGCTCCAACACTTGCAAATAAAAATTTGCGTTTTCTTATGAATTTATAGCTCATTTAAAATTAACATTGTTGAATCTTTGAAAAGGTTTCAAGGCAGAAATATTGTATGACCATTTTACTGATATAATCCATTTTGTTTTATAGCTCATGTCTCTTTATAAAATAAAAACATAAATAAATCTGAATGCATGCATGCATTTTCGCATAAATGTATATGTACAAAATACAGGGGCTAAAATTCAAAAGTTTAATTGGAAGGGAGACCCCCTGCAAGCTTTATGTATTGAAGAGATCACAATTTTTCAGGTAGGAGAAGCAGGTATATTTTTCAGCCTTGTGTGCTTTCCTACATTGTAAAAATTTTGAGTTCATCATTTTTTTTTTTTTTTTTTTTTTTGCAATTTCTGCCAAATTTTAAAAATTGTTTCCTTTTATTTCACTAAACTCGCACAAAATTCAAAAATTTATTTTACTACCTAGTTTTTTATGAAATGTGCTTCCAGCCCACATTTAACCGAATTGGCAAGCGTTGATTCAAGACAATTCTAACTGAATGATGAGGTAAATGAAAAGTTGTGCTTGAAGAGAAAGAAAAGAAATGAAAAGATGCACTTGTTTCGCTCATTCTGACATGCTTGGAAATTAATTGATTTGTCTGTTTCTGCCTCTAAACCAGGTGTTTTTTTTTCTTTGCTAATTTGTTTTCACATGAGTAAAAGTGTACTCAAGAAGGAAAGAAAGACAAAACAATGAAAAGTGCACTTTAGAGATTAATATTCAAAACTTTAAAAGTTAAAATTAAATCTTTACTTCAGATGCATAAAGATTGCTCATTTCATTTCATTGGCACTGTTATTGAAATCAAGAAATTTCAAGCAAAAAACCAGAAATGATACTATAGAGTACAGCTAAAATTACAAAAATGAAACTTTTGTTAAAATGAACAATTTATCAAAAAATCTCAAATAATTGACCAATCGTTTTATTTAGAACAAGCTCTAATGTAAAAGTAAAATGAATAATTATAACAATCTTCTATTCATAATAGTGTTTGAAACATCACTTTTTTAATAGAGAACTATTTAAAAAGTTAATGTTTCAATTCAATACGTATTTTCGTGTCGGATGTTTTATACCTTACAATTAATTTCAAAAGGTAGTTAATAAAAGAAATTATAGCTTTTTTTTTCTTGTTGCAGATACTGATGCATTAAAAGTTTAGTATAAAGGAAAAAAAAGGCACATTTTATTGCAAAGATATATGTACAGGGGGACAAGAAATAACTTGGACATGCATCGTACATTATAACTCTAATGCTAATGAAAATATTGCGACCAAACTTCAAAATAAGTATGAATACATTGTTTTGTCTAATATATTTAAACGTTTGCAAAGTAACTACATTTAGCATTATAAGAAAGCTTTAGACGTGTCACAAAATTTTCGGCTACGCGTCAACTCACTCATTGGTATTTTATCCCTTTTCTTCCATAACGATTTTTGTAGGGATGCCAAAGCTTTATGAAATTTAGTACACACCCTCTTTTCTAAGATGGACCAAACAGAATAATCCATTGGGTTCAAAGCTGGGGAACACAGGGGGCCATTTTTGAGCTCCAATGAAGTTCGGAAAATGTGTCTTTCATCAATCTTGAGTGTCTTTAGCTCTGTATGCAGGTGTAAAATTCTGTTGGAAATTTCATCTTTGGTTTTCAAAGAACTTTTGCAACCCAGGTAAAACAACATCTTTTGAAATGAGTTTGCGGTATGTTTGCAGATTAATTTTTATCCCTTTATCAACAAAAACAAGTGGTGTTTTCCCACTAGCACACATATCCCACCTCAAGCCATTGCAGATAGGGGACGTTGATACCAGTAACAAATCCAGAAGTTAAAGGTGCTTCTGCTTACCAAACTCTACCATTATAGCTATTTTAAGCTTGTTTAAGCAAAAACAATTTCTCATCTGTTGAGACCAATGTTTGCTATTGATCATGTGGGCTCGCTTTAACAGTTCTTTCCTCTTTTAAAATATTGTGCATTTGTTCTTTGCTGTTAGCTTTTGAGCCTATTTCATTTTGTAAGGGAGAAGATCAAGCTCAACTCTTACCATCAAACGAGTGGTTTCTCAATTGATCTTCACCCCTCTAGCAACCATTCTCATTGAAATCCTAGGATTTTGTTAAACTCGTTTTTTGATCACTTTCTGGTCTCTTGATGTGTTAACTGTGTGTTTTCTTCTTCCTGACCTGTCACCATTTTGGCCGAGTTTTTTTAACCTTTTAATTGTGTAGGAAACAGTCTTTTTAGCCACTTTCAATCATTGAACAATTTCACATTGTTTCATTTCTTGCTTATGTAACTCAAGTATGGCAGATCGTTTGGGAACCGTAATAATTATCCCAACTAACTTACTTTACACCTATTTAGTAGCTTTCTATGATTGATTCCCTATCACAAAATCATTATAAATTTAGTGGTATTTAGAGATTTTTGGTTTGAAACATCGTCCAAGTTATTTCTTGTCACCCTGTATGTATATATATATATATATATATATATATATATATATATATATATATATATATATATATATACATATATATATATATAAGAGCTGAGTCTAAAATTTTATAATTAGGATTTTGGACCCTTTACACCCTGAATCTCGAATAGTGTAAGCAAAAATAACATAGGGTTTTGTTGTGATGTTTTCTTGTCTCTCCATAAACTGTGGATGCTTTTTACTGAAACATTTGTTTTGAAAATCATTTCTAACTAAACCGTTTCAGCTTTAAAAATACATATAGCTTTCAAATTTACAAAACAAAAGATCTTGAAAATAATAAAAATCTATGTAGCATTGTTATAAAATGTTATTTAATGTTGGCAGTTGCAAAATAAATTGCAGCTAGTTTTCTTCTTTTTTGCTGTATTAGGTCATGATCAGTGCTTTACAAATATTTTATTATTGTTATACCTTTTATATCATGAATTGCAATACATATCATTGAAAACCTGTTGCACAATCATTATTTTGAGTTTCCGTATTTTATTGTAATTTGTGAATGTGCTATTTCAAAAGTTTGAAATTGTTGATTTGAAAGGGTTACCAAGTATGTTTGATGTATATAGTTATAAATATGTCACATGTTATACATACAAAATGTCTTCCACTGTTTGCATAGCAGTGAATAAATTTTTAATATTTTAAAATAAAGTGTTTTTTGATTATTCACAATCACAATACATAGTCAAGTGTTAAACAGTCAGCAGTCATTCTGTAATTAAGCGTATGTAGACTCTAATATAGTAATGAGATCTACATAGCTTCAGACTCGACTCCAAAAAAAGTAGCAAATTTTCTTTGCACAACTGATAGTAGGACTGACAAAGTTACACAAATTTGAGAATTTTTTTATTTATTTATTTATTTATTTTTTAAATATTTTGGTTCTTTTTGGCGCGAGAGAGGAGAGAGGGATAGTCAGATGATCTTAAGGTACACTTGAAAACTGGTCCTCAAATTCGTGGTTTACAAGCACAGTAATTGAAAAATGTAATCCTTACACTAACTAAGAGATCGAATACCGAAATTCTTCAACTTTGTTAAAATCTTGTCACCAGTTAAAAGTATTTCAGATCTATGACTTCCATGTACATCAAGAAGAGCTAGTGAAATTTTATGTTCTTCACAAGAAATGTTCGAAAAACAAGTCTTAATTTCTTCAGAGTGTAGGTTTTTTGCTCTTAGAGTAAGACATCAATTCTCCAATCATTCCCAAGACATCAAGACTCCAATTAGACATCGAAATAAGCGAATCTACTTACCTATGAAATTATGTATGCAATAAAAAGTTCAATTATTTCTCGACCGTTTCTGTTAGCAAACAAGTCTTTAAACCAAAGAAAAGCTGAAAAAGATCTTTGAACGGACCCTACTTTCACAAGCTCAGAACCACCAGTAAGATGCAAAATATCTCGAGCAAAGGGACAACAGACGGTTTGATATCCTCTTAGCAAACTTCAGGTGTCGAGAAATTCCGGATAATTCTTCCATTGATTTATTTGGTCTCCTCAATCTTGTTCTTCATAGAAATAACTCAGCTTTAGATCCAAGAGAGCTTCCTTTTTTTTCCATAACTAAGTGTTAGTGAAAAGTTTTGTACCAAATTAGAAATGTTCAGAAAAGCGCACACCTCCACCTAATCTATTCTAATGTCGCCTTTTTTTTTTTTTTTTTTGCTTTTAAAAATGCATTTTTGTTTTTGAAACCGTGAGCAGTTTTTCGAAGTACCTAACCGAGTATGAACGGTTTCTTTATAAATACCGTATTACTCGCTTACAATGCGGGAAATTTAGTCCAAAAACGAACTTAAAAGTTAATGGGTAATCAATCTTTCACGCCCTTCAAAACTTTCGAAATACAGTGAACTGTCACTTATACGCCGCCTCATTTATGCGCCTTTTTCACTTATACGACGATTTTAAATGGTCCCAGCACATTCCATAGCAAAATAATGGTAGTGTCGTTCGTTTATGCGTCGCTCTAAAGATAAATATTTCATTTATCCGCCGAATTTTCCCTAAAATGTATGAAAATTTATTTATTTTCTTTAAAAAATAAACATTTTTCTTTACTTTCTTCTTTAATCGTTCGCCTTTATTGCTCACGGAAGGCATTTTTTCCGCATGAACTAGAGTTCGGAGAGGGACAAATATCTATTATGCATCGTTTTAAAGGGAACAGTTTGTAATTAGGTGTGCTATAACTTTTGTTTTCTCTTAATCATTATAATTACGTTACAGTAATTGCCAAACTATAGTAATATATCCCTTTTCTATAGAAACATTCTTATTCACTCTCTCATTAGAACCTATGTTGAGTTTTAGTTCTTTAAATAGGCTTGTTCACTTATACGTCTCTCTCACTTATGTACCTTTTTCTGTTGGTCCCTAGGGCAGGCGCATAAGTGAGAGTTCACTGTAATTATTTTCCCAAACGAAACTAAAAAAGGACATGTGAAAATCAGACGTTTTCAAAAAAATGAATATTTACTCATTGTAATGCATTTTTTTAGTGAAGGGTCATTAATTTAAAGCCGTTTAAACTATAAGTGACTGCGCGAAAAATATCAAATACCAGATTTGCTAATTTTCTGTAAAGTTGATACAGTGGAATCCGTAGATTGTTAAATAAAAGAGAGTAATAAAAGCTGCAAGAACTAAAAAGGCAAATTTCTACTGACATCAAATCAATGCAAAGCAGCAATTAACAACTATCGTAATAACGAAAACAAAAACGACAAAAAAATTGCGTTTACAAAAAAAAGCTTCTTTCAATGCACTAATACAAAAAAAGTCGCACATTTATGCCATAAACAATAGGGTGGAGGAAAAAAATGAATTTTTGATTTTCGTTAACGGGTACCTTTCATTTACTGTGAATGAGGGTAAGTAACAATTCTGTAAAATATTTCACTTTTGCGATGTTATCTTTAGTCGGCGCATTTGGCCTAAAGTTTTGAAATTTTTGTAGATTTTTCAAATTTTTTTTAAAAATATTTCAAATGATAAAACTAGTGACGGGTGGTTATTAAATGGAAGAAAAAGGTTTGAAATATACAAAGAATTTTTTAAAACCATTTTAGATTACGATTTCAGTCTGCGCAATAGGCCCCAATTTCATCAAATTTGCCGAAATTTCCGATATTTTTAATATTGAGCAAAAAATTTTATAATTTAATATTTTCTCTCAATAATTACTTAAAGCGCCTTCAAAACATTTTTTTTATGCAGAAGCCATCAGCTTCGACATGCATGAGGACTTCACTTCACACTCTCCATTGTCCCCCGTACCTACCACAGCTTCGTGGTTTAACCGGGATAGGGCCCTGAAGAGCGCTATGCATGAGGACTGCGTACTATGCGCCTTGCCTCCTGACAAACACAGGACAGATTTACGGCACAGAGAGCATGAAATAACATCCATGGGCAAGGCGGGATTCGAACCCGCGACCACTTGCTTACGAGGAGAGTACTCTACCTTTAGGCCCACGTGGCCCCCAAAACATTTTCTTAATCATTTTGTTGTTTCTTTGAACTACTCAACTCTTTGCTTGCTCATTGAAATTACCCAGAACTCATCACGAGGAAGGGGCCGCACTTTGGGTGCCACCAGCGCTCCTCTTTTGCTTCCAACCATAGAGTGCACACATTTACACTTCTTAGACAAGTCAAGAACAAAAAAGTGTTTCTTTGTGTAGGAAATTGTTTGCATTGGTTTTGATGGATGCACTACAAAGACAGGAAAATACAAAGGTGTAATGCGGAAACTGGAAGAAAAATAGGATAGTTGCCAATTACATTTAAATGAACTTAATTTGCGGCATTTTTTTTTTTTTTTTTTTTTGCAAAAGCTAGATGGACCTACCAGTGGACCAAAGTGATTTTTTGGGTCTGTTGAATGAAGCTAAACAACATGTTATACTTTCAAATCAGTTTAGTATGAACCTATAGAGTTTGTCATTGATCAGATCGATGGTGACGATAAAAATGATTTAAGTACTGAGCAACAGTAACTTCATGAGATGAGCAAGGTAGTTTTGACTGGAAAAATATCCAAAAAATTATGAAACAGAAGTCCAAGAAAGCTTTCCCAAGCCAGATGGTTGACTGCAGCACGCATAATCTTTAGACTATAATTTTTAAAAGAGTTTGTAACTTTCGCGGTAAAAGTGTCCTTGCTTTTTTAGGATGAAGTGCAGACTTTACTAATTTAGCTGTGAATTTTATTGAGATTATAAAGAGTTACATTTATCTCTCCTGGACGAAGCAGAAAATTTTGTTCACATCTATTAAAAAAAACTATACTTGGCACCCTAGAAATATGCGGTTATCGATATCAATATATATGAAAATGGATATATGTATGTTTGTTCCTTATACAAATCCACAGTTTTCGTAGGATTTTCATCAAATTTGACACAGAAGTTCCTTCATGTGCTAAAATTCACATACGCGGGGTTTTAAAATTCTAAAAAAATCCAAAAAGCTCAAAATTTAAATTTTTTTTCTCAAAATGGCCATTTTCTTTCAATTTTAAATGGATAGAGTAATAGAGATAAGCCTTAAGCATCCAAATTGATGAAATTTAACACAATTAAATAGGAGTATTTCCCAACAAAGATTACGATTAACAATGAATTTTCAATTTAAGGCTCACGTATTTCATTTCAGCATTAAAAAAGTGTTTATATTCCCATGTGGATAGAATTCATTCAAATATTTTTTAGAGCTATGTTGTATTAATAAAAACCCAGACAACGCCGGGTAATAATCCAGTTAGCTCATAAGAGAGAGCATATAAAGAAACTTGTTTTAAATCGTATTATAAACGCTCAATCTAGAAAAAAAAAAAAAAAAACAACTTCAGAACCCAAAAATAGATAAAAATAAATTTTTATACATTACATACACAAATAAAAAATCATAATACATAGATATGATTTCTTGTCATGATGTGGAAATTACAAAGCCACCTTTTACACGTAATTTAACAGCACAATATTCACAAAGATTACTGGAAGCTGAGAATTTAAATATGATTTCTGAATGCGCTCTTTTTAAACTTCCGTTCAAGACTCAATCAGTTGAAAGAGCTCTCAAAAAGGTCACAAGCTCTTCAAAATTGGTATTTAATCACAGGAAAAGAAAAAAGTTAGTAAAAACAAGGATATCTGACAGAAATATTTGATCAATTTACGACACAAAGGAACAATTTAACTGTTAAAGACGTATCTAGGAAATGTAAATACGTGCTCGCATTGGTTGGAAGGAAGGGCTCACGTGTCGGACTCGAAGTGCGGTTACCTCCTCGTGGTGAGTCCTGGGTAGTTCCACATGAGCTAGCGAAGAGTTGCAGGGTTTGAAGTAATAACAAAATGAATAAAACCAGGTTTGAAGACACTTAAAGTGAATATTGAGAGGAAATACTTAGTTAAAAAATGTTGAAAATATCAGAAAATTTGGGTAATTTGATGAACTTTGAGCGTAATGCACGAACTGAAATCATAATCTAAAATAGTTTAAAAGAAACATTTGTATATTTCAAACCTTCTTCTTCCATTTAATAATCACCCATCACTAGTTTTATCATTTGCAATATTTTTTTTTAAAAAATTGAAAAATCTAAAAAAAAATCAAAAATTTCAAAACTCTACGCCAAATGCGCAGATTAAAGATAACGTCGCAAAAGTGAAATATTTTACAGAATTGTTACTTAGCCTCATTCACAGTAAATGAAAGGCACCCGTTAACGAAAATCAGAAATTCATTTTTTTCGCTCCACCCTAATAAACATATTTCTTTGCCGACGTTTATTTCTTTTTAAAGCATTATCAAATGCTGCGCTGATTACTTTATTTTATTTTGAGGGCTTTTTGAATGTTTTTAAGTTTTAGCTTTTAAATGTTTCTTTTTCAAACTTTAGAAGCACTTCTAAACTGTTACCTTCATATTTCAAGGTGCATTACTATATTTATTATAGTACTTTTGATTTTGTAAACAGTCGGAAAAGCGATGATACCGAACATCCCCGATTATTAATTATCTGAAGCGAGACTCACTCTGAACTCTGTCTCTTCTCCTGACGACATTAAAGAATTGCATCTTTAAGATTTTCAACTTCGGAAAATCTCTAAGAGAGTTAGCTCCCTATCCCACCACCTTCAGCGAATGTATTCAAAGATTCCAACATCGTACTTTTTTTATATATAAATTAACGTGGAAGGGTTTCTGAGCTCTTCCTACCCGAAGACAGCGTACAATTGACAGAAATTTCGGAAAAAGATTTCAGGAAGCAACCTCGAACCTGAATTTGGGAATAGTCCACTCTGAATCACACTTAAAAGAAGTCATTGCATCAATCTTCTCTCTTCTGTTACACATCCCGTTATTACGTCAATAAAAATTATAATAATAATAAATAAAAAAACAGCATTATAAACACAAGGAAACAACACAGGGGGCTGTTATCAGCGAAAAAGACAAAGTAAAAAAAAAAATAGGTTTGTGACTTAAGTTTTCGGGAATGCAAAGGGGTCTGCAACAGTTTAGAGCACCTTTAAGCCTAAGTCCGCCCTGGTATCAACTGGTAATGGAGAAAAAAAAATAGTTGAATGAATTGTGTTTACAAATCATCGGAAAAGTAAGAGCGAATTTTTTCCGCAAAATCTAGGGAGTAGGGGTGGGGAAGAAGCAAAGGCTCCGACTAATCTTTGGTTGCAGCTGCGGCCCTAAAGTTGGAAACTCCTTTTAAAAAAAGTATCGCAAATGTTTTCTTTTCTTTTCTTTCTTTTTATATTTTTTTTAAAAAGGAAACTTTTAAGTTGAAAATGTTGGTTGTTTCTTTTGCCAGTATTTACTCTACGTGAAAACCCTATTTATGCAAAAATAATAATAGTGTAACAATAATTATATTTAAATAATAATGTAAAAATTATAAATACAATTTTAATTTACATCGTTGTTTACTATTTTTTGCTTTAACTGTGTTTTTATAATTTTAATGAGTTTTGCATGACTATTTTTCCCCCTTTACCTTTTCACTCTTTTTTTTTTAGAAAGAGTTCTCCCATATTGGATTTCAAGTTCGAACCGATCTCGAGGGTCAAAGAAAGTATTCTTAACCATTAGATCACACAAAATTGTTAGCTTTACTCCAAAAATAACTTCGTTAAATATGCAACATTTCAGCAATTTTTCAGATGTAGTATTTTTTCTCCGTTCCCTCTTCTCTCTTACTCTTATTCCTAGTCGATTAATGTCAACGATTTGTTGAACCTCAAACCATTTTAATTTTTACCGAATGTATAACTTTTCAAGGGTCTTTGTTTGCCTCTTTTTTTGTCATATTTTTCCGTCTTATTACTTCATATAAGGCTTCAAAATGCCGAATTTTGTATCAATTTTTCAAAATTTCCCCCGGGGGACAATCCCCGGACCCCCTGAAATCGGGACTAATCTACTCTACACCCCATTTAAAAAGAGGTCATTGCAACGTTCTAATACCCATCCCGCTATTAGGTCATGTTATCACTTATCAGCGGAAAACACAAACAAAAGCTTTTAAAAATGTTGAATGAATTGTATTTACAATTCATCGGAAAAGTAAGAGCGCGAATTTTTCTCTTACGAAAAATTTAGGGAGAGGGGGTGCAGGGGGGGGGAGAAGCAAAGGCTCCTCCTGTACTCCTAAAAATTAAGGCGAGTATATATTATGCTACGACTAGCTACCGAATCTTTGGTTGCAGCTGCGGCCCTAAAAGTTGAGAACTCCTTTAAAAAAAAAAAAGTACCGCAAATCTTTTCTTTTTTTTTTCTTTTATTATGAAAACATTCAGTTAAATAGATAAAATTTTAGTTTCGTCCTTTGACAAAATTTACGCTATTTATGTGAAAATAATTGTAGGAAGTTTAAGTAAAGGATTGGGGGAGGGGCGGGCCCACAAAAAGTTGCATAGGGGCCTATGAAACCTGTCGACGGCCCTGTCCACTGTCGGCCCCTCTTAATCGAATAGTGTCGGTGCCAAGAAATATTGTTCGATTAAGCGGGGAAATTTTCTTTAGCTTTCCAGATTGACAACACTTGTCTTAAAAGATAATAATAAATCAATAGCTACACAAATCTATATACGCTACTAGCAAAAATCTTTGAAAATTGACCAATCTTATATGATTATCCGATGGAATTCATTCAATTAAGCGGCGATATCTAAAATTGTGTCTATGTGGAAATATTTGGTTCTGAAAGGTTCTATTCGAAAAAACTGGGTGTTCGTTTATCCGTTAACAGATTAAGCAGCGCCGCAGTATCGACATCTTTTCACAGCTTTAATGTTGCATGATCAACAGTGGCGAAAATAGAGGTTTTGGGGGCCCCATAGAGATGAACAAAAATTACGATGCGCATTTTCATGTGCTCTTTAGGGCCAAATGCAAGTGAAACACCATTGCAATCGCTTCGAGGCGATCGCAAATTGCAATAGCTACTGGAAGTCGAGTTATCGCATCTCGTAGCGATTGTAACGTATCCGAATTTAGGAATTTGCGATTGCTTTGGGGAGTTGCGATCGTCCGTGTTTCACTTGAATTCCTGCCTTAGAATTCCTTGGAACCCAGGTCTCACGCAATCGCGACATAGTAAATGAAGGGGCAAGTTGATAAAGGTGAAAAGGTGATATGGGACTTTTGAATTTCGCCGATTAACACAAATTAAAATTAGTGTGTTCAACTGTGTTAACTCACAAATACAATTGAAGGGGCAAGTGAATAAAGGTAATATGTGACAATTTTTTAAATTTCTAGAAAAAGCTTTAAAAAAAAAATAGTACCTCATCACCTTCATCCATGGTTAAAAGTAAGTATTTCAAAAATTGTCACACAACACCTTTATCCACTTTCCCCCTTCAAATCCGCCACTGATGGGCACATAGAAATTTTCCCCAAGGACTCTCGGGCAGTCAAGACCGAATTTTGCAAATATCTGGGTGCGGGCCCCATTTGTTCGTTAAACCAGAGCTCCAAAACGTAATAAACGGAGAAGATCGGTATTCAATCTTTAACTGTTTTTTCTCTTACCAAATAGGGTTTGATATTTTTGGTTCAATTTCATTGTGTATATTCAAGCTGGTTTGTTAATAAATATTTTACGGATTTGTTTTTTTAGTTTAGTTTGTTTTAGTTAGTGTTTTTAGTTTCTTTTTTTACGTACTTTCAAGAATAAGCATCGAACTCAACTGCTACATAACTACATTACTGCCAAGGTGACCATGGATAAGTGTGTTGTGCAGTGCTGTAGTTAAAAAAAAAAATTGGGGATAGGGGGGGGTGCTTTTTTTTATAGGTGTTATGGTTGTTGGATTTTTTTTCAAGATCAAAAGGGGGCAGTTCAGATTGCTTATGCCAGATTGAATTAAAAAAGCAGCCTTTTTTTTTTTTTTTGCTTTGAAGCCAATGTGCATTACAAATGTATTTTGCATTCCTTTTACAATAATATAACAAATATTTCGGTAAATGCCCCCCTCTCCACACGACTACATTGCTGGTTAATAATGCCTTCCCTTAGGTTTGTACTATGTGCTGAATACTTTCTTGTGTAACTTAGATGTTTGAAATGTGCATTTCCGTGGTTGCTTTTCAATTTTTCCATCCCCCATCAGCCATTTGAAACGAAAAATAATCTGCCTTCGGCCGTCTTCGAACAATCGGCTTCGACCATCGACATAAACTGCCATCGGTCGAGCCCTACGCGTTGGATTGTGCTGATGTTTTTTTTTTTTTTTTAATTTATTCCCCTTAATTTTCGGATCTAGGAAATTAAAGTAATATTGATAGCAGAAATGGCTGCCATGGTACAAGCTGTCGCCCCTTTTTAAAATAGAAGGGTCATTTTCAAAATTTGCTTACATTTGCTGTCCGGAGGTTAAAAAGATGATTTTGAAGTATAACTTATATTTTAAATTCAATGCGAACAATTATTTTCTGCAAGAAATACCCCCAAAAAAAATTCTATCACTCAACAAATTATTGAAATTTATTTATTTATTTTTATATAGGTCTTTAAAAATGAGAATCAAGGCAAAAACGCTTGTCCATTTCCAATTTTCGCTAGTTCAACTATTTTTTTCCTATACTTAATGGTCAAAAAAAGTAAATGCGACATAGTATTTTTATATATTGACTATTAGTGTATGATGTTCATAAGAATTATTGACAATAGTATTTTTTTTTATTAAGAAATGTATGAATATATTTTGTTCGGCAGTTCCTGTCAAGTCCGTTACCCTAAGATTATTTTAGCTAAAAAAAGTATTTATTGAAGTCAAAAGATGGTAACACGTATTCAGTTAACTTAACAAATTAGTGACGTAACTATTTTGTACCATTTTGTTTCCCTGAGTCGAGAAGTATTGCTGTGGCGTTTCGCACAAAATTTTTTCCAGGTGCGTATTTTTATTCTTTGTCAAGTCCGTTACCAAAGATTTTAGTATTAATTTTTACTTTTTCTAAACTTTTACCCTGAAATATTGTTTATTATACAACTCTAAGAAAATGCATATTGTTGTTCAATTTTTAAATTCGACAACCTAGCCAAAATTTGACATTTTGGTTGAAATGTCAAGTCCGTTACTGGTCAAATCCGTTACCAAATGTCAAATTCGTTACCATAGAGTTTTTGATCAATATTTTAATCATGACAAACATCGTTTTTGGCTTCAGGGCGCAAATAATTTCAAATGAAGTTGGTTCTAGGCTCTATGATATAGTTTAAAAGTGAGATTTCATATTGATTTTGTATGTTAACGGACGACAATTTTCCTTGCAACTTAAAGTTTTACAACAGCATTTGAATACTTAATTATTCATCAAAGTGTACAACCAATTATTTTTTCACACACCTACAATATGTGACTAAACATCTGTTAGTGTTTCTAAAAGAAAATAGCAAATTAAAAAATATACTTAAAATTTTTGAAATGTAAGCATATGGTGAAAATGACCCAGAACTTTTTGAGGTCGGACAGTAGGCTGGTTTTATTTATTTTATTTTTATTTTCTTTTTACAGATGAGTACGATTTGTTGATTTTTCGCATTATAGTAGCGGCCTTATTTTATACGGACTTTTTCATATCATAGAGTGAAAGCCGATCCATTGTTGAGACTATTTGCTGTCATTTTGAAAATATATCATTAAGCATTGTTCACCAACAAATAAACAATATTCCACGCAACAATACATTATTTTAAAACTATGTTTTTAATTTTATTGAACTTAGAAAAGTCATTGTTGACTTACTGTTGAAGTTCATTTTGAGTGAAAATCACATCTACTCGATACGTATATTTCTCGGCGAATTTGAACTGCGATTTTGTTGCATAATTATTGATTTCCTGAAAGATTTTCCAGTTAGGTAAGTTTTTACTCAGCTTTAAACGCTTTGGTGCTGTTTTAGAAATAGTTACGTGAAAAATAAAATGATGTAATGGCATTAGATAGAGGTGAATCAATAGTGATTCTTACAAAACAGCGTTTCCCAACTTTTTTTTTTTTTTTTTGATCACGTACCATTTGGTTGTGCATCATACTAAATTATACCACTTCGTAAAAATGATTCTATTTCTGAAATCTTTTATTTCGAGTTTGTTATAAAAAGTTTTATTATATGTTCAAGATTAGGACTATGTTTTCATTTCATGTAAGCAACATTGAACCACACCTAGACGCAGGAGCGCCCCGATGGGAGGTCACTGTGACCTCCCAATAATTTCCGTATGCGGGTCATTTTCCTGACAATTCGGCATTTTGAAGACAATAAACTTCAACATTGAAATTATTTATTCTTTTTAGTTTTTAGAATTGCTTTTTAACAGATGCCTAATGTTTTTTCTCACTAAATGTTATATAAGCACGCGCACATGTCGTACATGCATTTTATCATTCGGTAAAATTGGAGCTTCATTCGGCAAATTGATAATTTCCCCCCTCCCAAAAATTTTAGTTCGGGGCGCCCCTGCCTATACTACAATGCAAACTTTCTTGGCAAAAACATAGTGACGTCAGCGTGACGTTTGCGTGAGGTTAGCCTATGAAAAACGAGCTAGATAAAACGTCACAGCCTATTTGGCGAATTAGAGGAGATCGCTGACTGCTTGTGAGCTCTTATTGACTCCACCCGTAGTGACGTCACTGCCAAGTTAAGTTGCATTTTAGTATAGACGTCAGTCTACCAGACTGAAACGTCGTTGAAATTATGCTCACAGTAACATGTATGTGCTTGTTCGAATTTAGTATTTATCCACGATTCTGTCATATTTCGTTTACTAGTAAATGGCTTTAATAAAAACATTTTTTTTTACATTATTTGTTTTCTTACATCAAATATTTTCATTAACTTATTTTGAGATCTTTGTGACTGCTTTGAAGAACATAAATTTTGAAATTCGGTTCTAACGATGCGAAGTGTACTCTTCTACAGCTTCTGTCTACAGCTGTCTACAGCTGTGTTCAATTTGCTTCGATACTTATTTTTATTTATTTTTAAGAAAAAAAAATTAAAAAAAGCTCTTTCTGCTAATTTCGTACTAGTAAACGGTAATAATGATTTAAGGGCTTTCTCAGGAAGTTGCTCATAGTCTTTATCAATTGAAAGGCTCGGGAGATGAAGGGTTTATGCGACAAAACAGAAATTGCGAGTAATTCAAGTTGAAATTTTTATTGTGGCAGTTGTTGCAGCTTTTTTGTTTTCTAGTTTTGTCGTTGGTGTGCGTATGAAATCCGTCTAATGATATCTACTGTTTGATGTACCAAGTTTTATTTGCTTACCTGTATCCATTGCTTACCATTGTCCAGAGTGTTCATTTTTTAAAATGTAACATAGTCCCTTCGCCGAACCAAACATTAATTGGATTGTCGTTTGAATTCTTCTTGTTTAGTTCTGTCATGCATTAGATAATAAATATGTTTTTTCGGGTTTTGGATTATTTCTATATATTTTTCTTTTAATTATGTACGTTTATGTCCGCCATTACTGATTATTTTTCACGTACCACCAACTAGAGAGTGAGGTACCACCAGTAGTACGCGTACCATATAGGTTTGGGGAACGCTGGTTTAAAAAGTATGTTTAAACTGCTGTGAATGCCGCGCCGGTTAATTGAAGTACTCAGTTAAAGTCTATAAAAGCGGCAGTTTTAATGAATATACTGAGCATGCATGATACAAATGTATTTTTAAAGAATTCTACCTTTTATAGCTACCACTCGTAATAACGACATTTTACTGTAGGTCGGAGGTGGGTTTTATATCGAGCGTCGACTGTACTTGATGATAATTCTATTTTATGACATTTAATGTTGTCAGTATTTTTTTGAATTATATTCTATAATTATTGATTTATAATTACTACGTTTAATGACAAATGTTATTTTAAAACGTAAATTTGGAAATGTAACACTTATAAAAGTTAAGGTAAAAGTTAGCACGCTGAAAAGGTATAGAAAAATTCCCAGCTTAATCGAATAATACTTCTTGGTTCCGCTTAAACGAATACTGTCGGTTCTGACTATTTGTACAGTGGCTCCAAAAAGTGTTCGTACATTTACCATTTTCAATGAAATAGGGTTTTATGCATTAATTAAAATAACTATTAATTACTTATTCCGAAATATTAAGATCTGTAATCTATTTTTAACAAAACTACATAATTTCTTTTAACATCATCAAAATCTTAATTTTTTAGAAATTAATAATCAAAAAAATTTCAAAAACTTTATCTCACAAAAGTCTTCGTTCACTTTAAAAAACTATTTATACTTATTTTTAAATAATCTGATTTTGCATTGATTTAATATTTAGTAAATTATTATTCAGTATCTACCTATCTACAACAGCTTTTAAATGTCTGGGAACAGGTTTTGTTAGTTTTTTTTTTCTGAGTCTGTGTTCATTCACTCTTCAAACATTATACTGCCTTTTAGTCTAAGATCCCACCGCAGTTTATCTACACTCATAGCGTACACTCATCACGTATATATCAAATTAAAGCACATTTTTTTCCGAACGTGATGCACTAAGTCTTCGTATGTAAAAGTGCCCGAAACCTATAGGCAGCCTGGCCTAAACGGGACATATGAATGTAGTATTTCTACACTCATTGCGTACACTCATCACGTATATATCAAATTAAAGCTGAGTTTTTCCTGAACGTGATGCACTAAGGCTGCCTATGTAAAAGTGGCCGCAACCTCTAGACAGCCTGGCCTAAACAGGTCACATGAATGTAGTATTTCTACACTCATCGCGTACACTCATCACGTATATATCAAATTAAAGCAGATTTTTTTTCTGAAAGTGATGCACTAAGGCTGCCTATGTAAAAGTGGCCGCAACCTGTAGGCAGCTTGGCATAACAGGTCACATCAATGAAGTATTTCTACACTCATCGCGTACACTCATTACGTATATGTCAAATTAAAGCTGATTTTTCCCTGAACGTGATGCACTAAGGCTGCCCATGTAAAAGTGTCCGCAACCTCTACGCAGCCTAGCCTAAACACGTCACATAAATGTAGTATTTCTACACTCATCGCGTACACTCATCACGTATATGTCAAATTAAAGCTGATTTTTTTCTGAAAGTGATGCACTAAGGCTGCCTATGTAAAAGTGGCCGCAATCTGTAGGCAGCCTGCCTAGCAGGTCACATAAATGTCAAATTCTTCGTTTATGTAACTTATTTAGACCAGGCTGCCTACAGGTTGCGGCCACTTTTATATAGGCAGCCTTAGTGCATCACTTTCAGAAAAAAATCAGCTTTAATTTGATATATATGTGATGAGTGTACGCGATGAGTGTAGAAATACTACATTCATGTGACTTATTTAGGCCAGGCTGGCAAGAGGTTGCGGTCACTTTTACATAGGCAGCCTTAGTGCATGACTTTCAGAAAAAAATCTGCTTTCACTTAATATATACGTGATGAGTGTACGCGATGAGTGTAGAAAGACTACATTTATGTGACCTGTTTAGGCCAGGCTGCTTAGAGGTTGCGGCTTCTTTTCCATAGGCAGCCTTAGTGCATCACGTTCAGGAAACAATCAGCTTTAATTTAATGTATACGTGATGAGTGTACGCAATGTGTGTAGAAATACTACATTTATGTGACCTGTTTAGGCCAGGCTGCTTAGAGGTTGCGGCCACTTTTACATAGGCAGCCTTAATGCATTACGTTCAGTAAAAAATCAGCTTTAATTTGATCTATACGTGATGAGTGTACGCGATGAATGTAGAAATATTACATTCATGTGGCCTGTTTAGACCAGGCTGTCTATAGGTTGCGGCCACTTTTCCAGTGGAAGATTAGTACATCACTTTCAGAAAAAAATCTGCTTTAATTTGATATACATGTGATGAGTGAAAAAATTTGAGATTTATGTGACCTATTATTCAGGCTGCCTACAGGTTGCGGCCCCTTTTACAGAGGCAGCCTTAGAAGATCACTTTCAGAAAAAAATCAGCTTTAATTTGATATATACGTGATGAGTGTACGCGATGAGTGTAGAAATACTACATTCATGTGATCTGTTTAGGCCAGGCTGCCTAGAGGTTGCGGCCACTTTTACATAGGCAGCCTTAGTGCATCACGTTCAGGAAAAACTCAGCTTTAATTTGATATATACGTGATGAGTGTACGCAATGAGTGTAGAAATACTACATTCATATGTCCCGTTTAGACCAGGCTGCCTATAGGTTTCGGGCACTTTTACATACGAAGACTTAGTGCATCACGTTCAGAAAAACATGTGCTTTAATTTGATATAAACGTGATGAGTGTACGCTATGAGTGTAGATAAACTGCGGTGGGATCTTAGACTATTTGGTTTGGTTTTTCATTTCAATGTTGTATTTTCGCACTCTAACCTCTAGTTTGGGTTTAACTTGTGTTTAGGGGTGATAAGGGGGGATATTTATAAACGTTTTGAACATTTTAGAGACACCATCATGAGCTAACGTTGAAGGCCGTGTGCCACGGGCGTCGTTGGCGGGGGGGACAAGGGGGACATGTCCCCCCCAATATTTTCAAATCACCAGAAGACCCCCAATATTTTAAAATAATAATTTTGAAAAAAAAAAAAAAAAAAAATCGGGACTTTTCTAAATCAAAATCAAATTCTCCAATCTCAACTGAAATAACAAAAACTTCCGTATCTACTTGAAAGACCGTCTCAGTTATTTTCCCATGCAGCTGTCTCGGTCTTTTGGTGCTTTTAGCATCGTTATTGGAGCCATCATTTTCCTCCTACAAAACCGATCACTGCGTAGTAAGATCCAATTCCTCCACTTTACAATAGAGACTTTCCCTTTTCCTACCCCACCCCCTCCCTCCTCGCCCAGACCGGGACAGGAGAAGTAATAAATAAATCTTAGAGGGGGTTTCTTGTGTTTTCCTTGGTTAGGTTACTTGATCCTTGAAGGGCTTTTAAAATTGAGGTCGAATCTTCTCTCTCGAAGATGTGGTCTAGTCCGTGCTGTGGGAGGGGGGGGACGCAGGGGCAGGGGCTGAGTCCTGTAGCAAACGTTCCCCCACTTTCCTTCCCCCCTAAGAATTACACCTCTGCCTTAAAGTGAATATTATCTCCATTGAGCTCGCGGGTGTCATGGCACGGGGACGGGACACTTCCCCCTTTCCTACATTTCGAAATAGTACAAAGTCCCCCCCCCTCTCCCCAATATTTTCATTAAATATATTCCAATGCCAAATAACGGAATTTACGTTACAGTATTAGCAAAGTATGAACATCCTTTTTTTTTTTTTTTTTTTTTTTTGTAGAAAGGAATTACATCAGAATTAGCCCATCGAGAACCTGCCATTAAAAGCAGGGAAAGTGACAACCTGTTATCCAAGAAATAAATTTTCTTTTGTACACTTTACCCCATCTCAAATTTTTCTCAGGATCCTGTCTCTGATAACGACACCCATCCCTCTTTCCCTGCCAACTCATTTAAGGTGGAAAGATGAGTGTCCAGCTGCATAACAATGGACACTAAAAAATCTCCCTCTGACCCCCCCCCCCCATAGTGTACCCCAGAGAGGAAGGGGCTTTAAGTACTTACTTTAGATAGCACTAATGTGTCCATCTGTTTTGCCACATGATGTGAGCTAGAAATTTTTTCGGAGAACAGCTAGAGAAGGATCTTTCTTCGTGGAAAGCGACTCCTTTCATAAAGTATAGAGCTATCCATCGGTTCAGTATAGCATGTCCTATCCAGTAAAGAGTATCATATTTGGAGGAAATAAATCATGTAAGTTTTACTCATTTTATTGTTTTTGTTATAACATAAAAAAGATCTAACAAAATTTCTTGTTAACTCCGTATACCTTTACCGATAAGAGTGAGCACACAGAGCGATTTTTAAGACATCAGTACCACAAATTGCTTATGCATTGAAGGAAATACTAATATGCCCTCAAGAGCGAATCTAGGAATTTTTCAAGGGAAGGAAAATTGGTTTTTATAACTTACTTTTTATTATGTATACTGGTTCGCAAATATTAATCACAAAAGTTTCGGACTTGAATTCCGAAATATTTCCTGGGGAGAGCATCAAACCTCTTTCACCCAACATTTATAAATTGTTTAAAAGATTTTTTGAGTTTCAATATCGGAAAACTACCGGTGGAGAGGTCCTCAAAGGAGGGGGCGATCGCCTCCATCCCCCCTCAGTTGTATCCGTCCCTGTGTGCCCCTTAATCATACTACGCTAACATAAGTAGACTCTGTAGAGTTTTTTTTTATACTAATCTGATTTTTAGCTGAAATGCTTTTTCATATTTATTTACAATGAACATTACAAGATATTTGATTGGAATATTTTCGATGAGCGTATACTAATCAGTATTCAGATGCTTATTTTTGATCTAAGTAATTTAAATTTTTGAACAAGTTAAATAATACACAACAAGAGAAAATTACCTGTATTTTCGTGTTATCTTAGTATTTTCTTATTATTGTAGTTACCAGTGGCGTACTCAGGGGGTGGGCTGATAGGGCTGCAGCCCGCTCCGAAATTTTCAAAATGAATTTTAAAAATGTAAGCTAAGTTTTTTTCTAAATTTCCCTTTTTTTTTGAAATCTCAAATGAGAAAAGCTTTTAGAACAGATAATTAACTATAGGACAAAATTAAAAGAAAGATTTTTTTTATATTTTGACATGTCTATTTTACTGTTCGTCATGTTTATTATTATCCTATTATTCCATTTTGGTCATTTTTATTGAAAATCTGTTTCAAAAATGCCGATTAATGTTTTTCAGTCACAGATTTTGTTAAATATAATTTAGAAAGTTTAATTGAAACCCAATATTGGGAACAATAGTAAAATAAACTACAAAATTAACATTATTAGAGCGTTAATTAGCCAAAATATTGCAAACAAGTGGTTCAGCAACCCTTCTTTCAATGAAGAATTTTGTTTTAAATCTAAATTTATCATTCTTTGTGTCCATCAGAACACTTTCTTCACAATAATTTTAATGAAAAAAAATTTTTTTTTAATTATGTATTTTTGTCGACTTAACTAGGCATTGAAGAAGAAATTCGAGGCATTTACTTTTTTAGCTACATTTCATGAAGTGCTCCCCCCTCCCCCAATCTCAAAAAGTCTTGACTCAGACCCCCTGAAATGATTTGTCTGCGTACGCCACTGGTAGTTACTAATTGATATACATTTTTATGAAATTTGAATTGTAAAGAAAACGTTCAATAATAGTAGTGTTGATAAACGAAATATTTTTTTCCAAATTAGAATTATATTTTCAAATAACTAAGAAATAGTTTACGTGGAAAATATTCTGTTTCATCTTTTAAGTGAGGAAATAATAAGGCTTGTTTAGTTATGAGTATTATTTTGATAACTAAATTCTTTTTTTAAAGTTTATCGCTGCATTTCCATGAAAAGCTTTAAAAAGAACTGAATTATCATTAAAAAGAGCAAGTTATTTATCTTTCATACAAATTATTTTAAATTGAAATTTCCAAACCTAATTTTTAGCTGAGAATTATAAATTTCAAAATGGAACTTTCAGAATTAGGTGAAAGATCGTTCTCAGTATAGACAATATTGAAGTAAAACAAATGGAGGTGAGGCTAAGAAGTAATAATAAAAATAAATTAAATTAAAAGAAAAAAATATTAGAAAGTTTTTTCACACATTGTTAGAGATCAAAATGCCAGATAAATAATTATAAAGGGAATTTTTTTCCCTGGTAAATTACACTGTATATTAAGAAGTCAGAACTTTTCAGACAGTCTTCCCCGTGAAAACTTATATTTAATCGTTTTTAATTATTTGAAGGGCCAAGGGGAAAAAAGATGAAAGTCAATTTTCCGTCAATTTTGAGATATTAGCACTATCTAGGGGCTATGAAGGAGCACTATCATCTGGTAGAACAACAAGGAGGAAAAAAGATGAGAATCGACCGAAATGTGCATGAAAACTCTATCAACTACACAAGGAGTTAAGAGAAGTCAAACTTTGTTTTTCGTTTTTCTCGAAATCGCTTTTTGGTCACTTTCATCTTTTTCCCCCCTGGCCCTTCATTTGCTTTTATCAAAAGTAAAAATTAAGACGCAATAAAAGCAGGATGAAAAACATTAATTTTTTTTCAAGCACTAAATTAAGCTTTTGCATTGTTATTGATCAAATGCATGAATTTTGAATACTATTACGTGAGCATAAAATGTGAGGTGTGGGAGTAAAAACCATTTTTTTTTAAATTCTTTTGCCGCTTTAACTTGAATAAACATATCTCTCATTAAAAAAGGAGGCATCTCCGTTTCCCTCTCTGTAATTCTTACCCTAATATCATTGAAAGTCAACTAAAATCACGTTGTTCGAATATTTGGCTGTCCTCTTAAAGTTACCAAAGATGACCCATCAATTTTGAAAAAGTTCCGGGGTGGGCCAAAAATCTCCCCTCCCCTAACATCAACGCAAATCGTCTAAAACTGCGTTTTTTTTTACAGTTACATTTTCAAAAAAAAATTTCGGGGAGAAACCCCGCACTTCCTTTTTCTTAAAACAACCGGATATTATCTATAATTGTATTTTTAAGATTTCAATTTCCAAAAATATTCAGGGAAGCTCTTCCACTACTACCATTGCCAAAAATTGTTTAGAATGCATTTTAAGGCTGTAATTTAAATAATTTTCCGAAAAGAGGGAGCTCGAATATCTAATCTGCGTTATATTAGCAAAGATAGTCTAAAATTGCGTTTTAGCAATACAATTTCGAAAAAATCCCCGATCCCCCCCTTTCATAGTACGATCAGAGATAATAATGGAGTTTTTAACGTTTCGATATCGAAAAATGGACATAAGAGCGCCCTCGAGCATCTCCTCCCATAACATTACCAAATATCGTCTAAAATGCATTTTTAAGACCACAAATTCGAAAAAACTTCTGGGGGAGAAACCCCCGTACTCTCTTATTTCTGGGTAAATAATATATTTACGATTAGGAACTCTCTGATCTAGTTATGACTTCCCTCTTAGAAAAGAAGCTGAACCCATTTTTTTCTCTCAGTGTTTAAGATGTGTTTAAAATTAATTAGGGGGGTCAGCAATCCCCGCCCACGACGGGTCCAAATATGACTCCTTGTGGTCCTTATTTGAAAATTGCAATGTTCACTGGTCTTTACAAAGGCTAAACATGTTTAAAAAACATGAATTTTTCCTAGCATTTCTTTTTCCAAAGTCCCCCCCAATCTTCAGCAGGCAGCGACGCCCATGCCATGTGCTTCTTGTAGTTATCTTAGTAGTAGTATCTTGGAAGCAACTTGCTTTTCTTTTACTATTACTAATTCCCAAATTTTGGTCCGAAAGTTTTATACGTGTTGAAAAATATTTTAATAAGCAGCATGCTTCGTCATTCCATCAATAAATATCAAATTACCGAGTCCTGCTGCTAATATGCACCCTTGCACAAGAACATTTCCACCGCTTTACTCAACCTTTCCAACTAAGTTTTTGGAATTAAAATAGATCTAACATTTTTGGTTCTGATGGTGTATAATTGTAACGAGAAGAAAAAGTGAGGAATTTTTTATGTAAACAAGGCATTATTCCTAAAGCATTTCTGGCTCATTAGTGATTTATGTTGCGAAGGGCAGCTTGAGTTTTTATGGCTTTAACAGAACGTTTTCTGCTGTCCAAAGCCACATTTAGACAAGCTGTTCAGAAAACTTGGCGAACACTTTCCGGTGATATTCAGATTCAGGCCCGTCATTTAGGGGAGTCGGGGGGAGGGGTGTCAATTCACCTTTCCTGGCTTAGCGAAATTAATGTATTTACTCATAAGTGGGCTTGGTTTTTGTTGTTTTTCGATGAAATTGCATTGTGTTTGCACCCTTTGACCCCCCCCCCCCCGGAAAACTTGAAATAACGGACCTGGTGAAATTGAAACAAGGTATCTTTAAATTCTGCCAAAACTTCGAATAACTTTTGTAGTTCTCAAGCAAATTTTCTGACTATAAATATCTAACCTAGTGTTGTTGGCTTTGCCAGTTGACTCTTTCTTGCCTCTGTTTCGATCCGACTGTATTCTTTAACCTGTTAACTGGGTATGACGAAATATTTCGTCATACATAAAAGCCTACAGCAATGGGCATGACGAAATTTTTCGTATATTCTTACTGTGCATTTCAGTGTTTTATATATTTTTATTATTGTGTTGTATTATTTACATACTGAGATGTGAATTATTATTTGTGGTGTGATATTACTTATCGCTGCGAAAAAAAAGTCCCCATTGTGAAACGAGTTGAGCAATAACTAATTCCCCGCGGTTAACAGGTTAAAATTGGTTTATTTGTACCATTCTACCAATGTAGTATGTGATAAAGCTTTAGTGATATTTTATGTCTATTGAGCTCTTTTCCGAGAAAAAATGAAGTTTTTGATGATGTCTGTTTTCTTTACAAGTACAAGTCATTGAAGAATATTAATTGGATTATTTTTTTGCTTTTTTTACTCTGAAATAAAGCCAAAATGCGTTGCAAGAACAAAGAAAGAGCAACACATGTAAATTTTGATCACGAATTTATCCAAAAATAGTGCAGTGTACGAAAACTGTTGTGGCGAGTTATTTATCTGTCCCATCGCTTTTTAACCAATTTAAAACAGATCAGTCAGTATGATTTTGCAAAATTATACTAGATTATATTTGAAATAATTCAGACATGGTTATAAAAAAATTCAGCCATATTCGAATTCAGTTCTAGGGAAATGGGTCTCACTACGAAATTTAAAGGTGTACAAACACTGCTGGGAGCCACTGTACATCGATTTAATAAATCAATGTTTTTAAATATCCGTACATTTCCTATGGCAAGAGAGAATGTTGTCTGCCCTATAAACGGGTCATGTCAGTGCGGGTTATGAATGTTGTCTGCCCTATAAACGGGGCATGGCAGTGTGGGTTATGAATGTTGTCTGCCCTATAAACGGTTTATGGCGGTGTGGGTTATGAATATTATCTGCCCTATAAATGGGGCATGGCAGTAAGGGTTATGAATGTTGTCTGCCCTATAAACGGGTCATGGCAAGAGAAAATGTGTCTGCCCTATAATCAGGTCATGGCAAGAGAAAATGAGTCTGCCCTATAAACGGGGTCATGGCAGTGCAGGTTATGAATTTGTCTGCCCTATAAACGGGTCATGGCAGTGCGGGTTATAAATGTTGTCTGCCCTATAAACGGGTCATGGCAGTGGGGGTTATGAATGTTGTCTGCCCTATAAACGGGTCATGGCAGTGTGGGTTATAAATGTTGTCTGCCTTATAAACGGGTCATTTCACTGTGGGTTATGAATGCTGTCTGCCCTATAAACGGGTCATGGCGGTGTGGGTTATGAATGTTGTCTGCCCTATAAAAGGGTCATGGCAGTGTGGGTTATGAGTGTTGTCTGCCCTATAAACGGGTCATGGCAAGAGAAAATGTGTCTGCCCTATAAACGGGTCATGGCAAGAGAAAATGAGTCTGCCCCATAAACGGGTCATGGCAGTGCGGGTTATGAATTTCGTCTGCCCTATAAACGGGTCATGACAGTGCGGGTTTTGAATATTGTCTGCTCTATAAACGGGTCATGGCAAGAGAAAATGTGTCTGCCCTATAAACGGGTTATGGCAGTGTGGGTTATGAATATTGTCTGCCCTATAAATGGGTCATGGCAAGAGAAAATGTGTCTGCCCTATAAACGGGTCATGGCAGTGTGGGTTATGAGTGTTGTCTGCCCTATAAACAGGTCATGGCAGAGTGTGGGCTATGAATGTTGTCTGCCCTATAAACGGGTCATGGCAGTGCGGGTTATGAATGTTGTCTGCCCTATAAACGGGTCATGGCAGTGCGGGTTATGAATGCTGTCTGCCCTATAAACGGGTCATTGCAGTGCGGGTTATGAATGTTGTCTGCCCTATAAAAGGGTCATGGCAAGAGAAAATGTGTCTGCCCTATAAACGGGTCATGTCAGTGTGGGTTATGAATGTTGTCTGTCCTATAAACGGGTCATGGCAGTGTGGGTTATGAATGTTGTCTGCCCTCTAAACGGGTCATGGCAAGAGAAAATGTGTCTGCCCTATAAACGGGTCATGGCAAGAGAAAATGTGTCTGCCCTCTAAACGGGTCATGGCAAGAGAAAATGAGTCTGCCCAATAAACGGGTCATGGCAGTGCGGGTTATGAATTTTGTCTGCCCTATAAACGTGTCATGGCAGTGCGTGTTATGAATGTTGTCTGCTCTATAAACGGGTCATGGCAAGAGAAAATGTGTCTGCCCTATAAACGGGTTATGGCAGTGTGGGTTATGTATATTGTCTGCCCTATAAACGGGTCATGGTAAGAGAAAATGTGTCTGCCCTATAAACGGGTCATGGCAAGAGAAAATGAGTCTGCCCTATAAACTGGTCATGGCAGTGCGGGTTATGAATTTTGTCTGCCCTATAAGCGGGTTATGGCAGTGCGGGTTATGAATGTTGTCTGCTCTATAAACGGGTCATGGCAAGAGAAAATGTGTCTGCCCTATAAACGGGTTATGGCAGTGTGGGTTATGTATATTGTCTGCCCTATAAACGGGTCATGGTAAGAGAAAATGTGTCTGCCCTATAAACGGGTCATGACAGTGTGGGTTATGAATGTTGTCTGCCCTATAAACGGGTCATGGCAGTGGGGGTTATGAATGTTGTCTGCCCTATAAACGGTTCATGGCAGTGTGGGTTATGAATGTTGTCTGCCCTATAAACGGGTCATGGCAGTGTGGGTTATGATTTATGAATGTTGTCTGCCCTATAAACGGGTCATGGCAGTGCGGGTTATGAATGTTGTCTGCCCTATAAACGGGTCATGGCAATGTGGGTTATGAATGTATTCTGCCCTATAAACTGGTTTTACAAGTGTGAAAGTTGCCATAAACCGACATCTTTCAAACTTGCCATAACCCGTTTATAGAGTAGACAAGTGTTGGTGTGAAAGTTGTATGCCCAGAATTTGTGTACGCACACCACAGCAGGTAAAATTGTTTGCATTATTAAAACTGAATAGCACTGGCATGGATGGGCTGGCAAATGAGTGTAAAATCGCTGCAAAAAAAATAAACGTGATAGATTCATTCCATGTCGCTTGACCTGGTAGACCCTACCTCATCATCATCATCATCATATTCATCTCTAATTCGAGGCATATTTTAGAGAAGTTCAGTCTTGCATCGTGCGTTTAAAACTAAATTAATCAAGTTTTTGCTACCAAGACACAAATCATGTGCATCCAGAGCAAATAAACAAAGAAATTCATCTCACAAATCTGATCCGCCTTCTGTGAGCCCTTTTTAATGATCTTAGCTCCTCCAAATTTTGATCTTGGATGCTGAATAGTTGTATATAGATAGGTTAGCCTCAAAGGCGCCTGTATAAAACTTCTTTTCAAATCGGATATGGTAAGTTGAAGACGACGATGTCACTTGACTTGGAATATCTCAATGATGTTTAGTTTTTGACGCATCTTTTCTACCTGTTTCCTGCCAAAACTAGCGCCACCCGTCTTAACTAATGGCGAACCCTTTTTACCTGCTGTTGTGTGCTTAATTTTGGGTTTTAAAAGGACGTAAGCCATGATAAATGGGCTCTCTCTCGCTCCATAACGGCAGTAGGCATTGGGGGCCTGCCTGAGCAAAACTCCCCAATGGCAGTAGGCAAGGGGGCCTGCCTGATCAAAACTCCCCGACGAGAAACGTCGCATGGTGACCTCCTCGTGGTGTTTCTTGGGTAACGCTGACAACCATGCAATCTTATCTCCACAGCAAAAGGGAAAAGCACTGATCTTGTTCCTTTTCTAATTGACCAAGAACATTATGTTTTTGGATAATATTTTTTTTAATCTATATATATAAAGATGACGGTGTTCGTTTGTCTGTATGTTTGTAACCGCTGGCCAGAAACCCCCGCAGCACCCACAGACCTGAAACTTGGCTCAAAAATTCGAACGTACCCCGCCCTCGTGCACCTCGAAGCCCAAATTTTTAATTTCGAATTAGTTATTTTTAAATTAATTAATTAGTCTCATTTTTGGTGTATCCGCCATAATTGAGGGGGGAAAACCTCGCCCCACCCCAAAACATTATATATCGTTGGAAAGGGTTTTTTTTTCTGAAAAAGAAAAGTTTTAGCACGTTTCTGTCCGTTAATTAGGACAGGAGATATTAATTAATCAAATTTAGTCAATTTTCAAGGCCTAACTCTACGCAGAACTGAAACACTAGAGCCATTTTCCTGATCAGCTGCTCTTTTGTCCCTGAAGTTACTTTGTGGTTTAAATTTGCGTATAGATTTAAGCCTTGAAAATTTATTCAATTTGATTAATTAATATCTCCTGTTACTTACTTAACTTTCTGTCTCTTATATTTATTTGGCGAATTGATTTAAACTTTAACATGACTTTAAGTGGAATTTAAAAGGTTGTGGAGCGCATTTGAACTAAAGGATATAATAATTTTTCTTCAGAGGAGGTTCCCGGCCAGTGAAATCTTGATTATTTGAGGGTCACTGTTAGATTGTAATCACTTCAAAGAGATGGTACGAAAGACATTATATTTCTTTCCTTTTAATGTTCACATTAAAATCATGGAAGAATGGCTGTGGCTGATCTACCTGATACAATCGGTTCCCTATGTTAATAAATTTAGATTTGGCGACCAATTTTACATTGAAATTACGGTTAAATCGGTGAATTATCACGGGACGCGGGAGCGTCCCGCCCCGCCAAGAAAACCAAATACAAGCCGCCAAGAAATTTCCGTCGCCAATAAAAATGTAAAAGAGCGACTAGGACTGTTTACGCGAGTAACCAAACCGGGGTTTTCACCCCTCTGTATCTCAGCCCCATAAAGATCCTTAGAGTTCATTTTTGGTATACTCAATCTCCAGCGGCCCCTGACGGCACATACTAAAGCAAAACATCCAGGACCCTCAGGGGGAGGGGTGATATCTATATACTAGCAGTACCCGCACGGCGATGCCCGTGCAAAAAATGTAAAGAAAGTCAACTGAATAAATTTAAATTCACTCCACCCTCTTAAGTAAAATTATTATATTCTTTAATTCAAATGTGCACCACGACCTTTTAAAATATATTGATGACACTTTTAATGCCATTTCAGTTTGTAGTGTTCAATGCGAGGATTATTTTAGTTTTAAAGACTTTTTTCTTCTTTTCGTGTGTGTGTGACGAACTTATTTATTTTTAGCGAAATTTTTACGTTTCAATGGAACTTTTGACACAACTGTAGAGCCAAGATTTTCGAAAACTCTCAATGACCACAGCAATATTGCCCTTGAAATTTAATATCTCCCCAAAAACAACAGTGTTGTAAAAAAATCCCCCGCCAAGAAAACCTTAAATACTCAGCCTTAAAAAGTTATGATATCGAGTTTTCCCGCCAAGTTTGTGCCAAACTACAACTAACCTGTATGTATAGTTCTTTTAAATTGTTTTCAGTTTTGCCAGGCGGGAAGCTTTGTCTTGTGAGGTGGTTGCTTAATGAGTAAAAACTTCCCGCCTGGCAGGACTGAAAACAATTTAAAAGAACTATACATACAGGTTAGTTGTAGTTTGGCACAAACTTGGCGGGAAAACTCGATATCATAACTTTTTAAGGCTGAGTATTTAAGGTTTTCTTGGCGGGGGATTTTTTTACAACACTGTTGTTTTTGGGGAGATATCACATGTTTTTGCATTAATATTATTTCTTTGCCTGTTTTTTTTTCTCTTCAAAATTTACTTTGCATGTGTTTTTTTCCCTTCAACATTTTTCTTGGCGGTCCGACATCTGTGGTTTTCTTGGCGGCATGCATTTGGTGCAAAAGTTCAAGGATCTTCTTCAGTCTGGGATAAATTTGAAATCAATCACAATGTACCACCCGAACCGACGCAAAACAAAGCTAGTTGCTAACAATACTACGATTAAATTAAAAGTTAAAAAAAAAACCCCAACCCTTACTGCCGATCTCATATTAAAATGAACTAAATTGAAGATCCCATTTAACATTCGAGCGTTCGCGCTGGGTCTTTTCGACCCAGGCGCAAGGATAAACACTCGCTGCTCTACTTCTATTTGAAAGAAATGGATCAGGTCCACTGTAGCTGCATTCAAAGTCGACCCCTTGAACTTGGATATACTTTTGAGATCCTTGATTAATATTTGTCAAAATCATGATTTACTACTGAATTATTCATTAAATATTGTTAAAATGCTCTTAAAATGTAATATGGGTCACTCTGACCCAGCGCGCGCTCTCGTGTATCGGTATGTCGCGCGCTTTCCGGAAGGTTAAAAGCCCTATGCAATAAAATCAATTACAAATATTTTATTTGTTAACAAATAGAAACTGGCAACAGATAAAATTATAAATCATTGAGTTTTCTTTCCTCGTGGCCCAACAATGAAAACATAAACGCTCAGATGTTGAACAGAGCTGGTAGATAGAAATCGGACCAATTTTAAGCATTAATAACTCCGGGGTGCGATGACCCCGGGGGGTAAATTTTGGGAAAATGTCCTCAATGTCTCATCGAGAATATTCATACCAAAAATCAACACTAAAGACCCCCGGGGAGAAAAGATACGGAAAATAAAAGCGAGGGGGAGGGGGTGGGGGGGTCGAAAAACCCCCTATGCCGAGCTTTGGGACAAAATAAATGTGGGTGCAAAAGCAGAGCTCAATCCGAGTTACCGTTTAGTCTGGACCCCTGTCAAACAATTTTTAAAAAGTGCGAAAAATAGCGATTTTATAACATATATCACCCCTCCCCCTGAGGGTCCTGGATGTTTTGCTTTAGTATGTGCCGTCAGGGGCCGCTGGAGATTGAGTATACCAAAAATGAACTCTAAGGATCTTTATGGGGCTGAGATACAGAGGGGTGAAAACCCCGGTTTGGTTACTCGCGTAAACAGTCCTAGTCGCTCTTTTACATTTTTATTGGCGACGGAAATTTCTTGGCGGCTTGTATTTGGTTTTCTTGGCGGGGCGGGACGCTCCCGCGTCCCGTGATAATTCACCGATTTAACCGTAATTTCAATGTAAAATTGGTCGCCAAATCTAAATTTATTAACATAGGGAACCGATTGTATCAGGTAGATCAGCCACAGCCATTCTTCCATGATTTTAATGTGAACATTAAAAGGAAAGAAATATAATGTCTTTCGTACCATCTCTTTGAAGTGATTACAATCTAACAGTGACCCTCAAATAATCAAGATTTCACTGGCCGGGAACCTCCTCTGAAGAAAAATTATTATATCCTTTAGTTCAAATGCGCTCCACAACCTTTTAAATTCCACTTAAAGTCATGTTAAAGTTTAAATCAATTCGCCAAATAAATATAAGAGACAGAAAGTTAAGTAAGTAACAGGAGATATTAATTAATCAAATTGAATAAATTTTCAAGGCTTAAATCTATACGCAAATTTAAACCACAAAGTAACTTCAGGGACAAAAGAGCAGCTGATCAGGAAAATGGCTCTAGTGTTTCAGTTCTGCGTAGAGTTAGGCCTTGAAAATTGACTAAATTTGATTAATTAATATCTCCTGTCCTAATTAACGGACAGAAACGTGCTAAAACTTTTCTTTTTCAGAAAAAAAAACCCTTTCCAACGATATATAATGTTTTGGGGTGGGGCGAGGTTTTCCCCCCTCAATTATGGCGGATACACCAAAAATGAGACTAATTAATTAATATAAAAATAACTAATTCGAAATTAAAAATTTGGGCTTCGAGGTGCACGAGGGCGGGGTACGTTCGAATTTTTGAGCCAAGTTTCAGGTCTGTGGGTGCTGCGGGGGCTTCTGGCCAGCGGTTACAAACATACAGACAAACGAACACCGTCATCTTTATATACAGGGTGCGCCAGAGAAACTTACTTTTTTGAAAAAATTCCTGCGCGGTGAATTGGCTGCGTAGAAAGCCGAGAGTGGGCGCATCTGGAGCGGAAAATCTCCAAGTTTTGTTTTCCCTTTAATTAGTCGCCATCATGCTATGGTCAAAAGAACAGCGCGCCTTTGCCGTCGAAAGCTACTTTTCGAACGGTCGCTCAGTTACTGCTACGCAACGCGCGCATCGAGGATTTCTTCCTTCCCAGCCTCGAAAAAATGAACATTAGGGACGTGTGGATTCAGCAAGATGGAGTCATCAGTGCCTGATTACTGAATAGGTCAATTAGGCCGTGGCCTAGGGCCCCCCACAATGTATGGGCCCCCAAATGGCTAGAATTGCTCTAATCGATGGCTAAAATTGTTTTATCCAATGCCTAAAATTGTAAAGCCTCAGTATAGGGGGCCCCAAAAGAGTGTTTGGCCTAGGACCCCGTAATATCTTAATCGGGTCCTGGGAGTCACAGCACACACAGCACGAGATTCAATGAATTTATTGCGACAACATTTCCCCGACCACCTCATCTCTCTCAAAGGCCCCCCCCCCGAGAGATCGCTTCAGGGTCCATAGGCGAGTCAGGGACGACGTCATTTCGAAATTTTCCAGCGGGGGGGGGGGGGGGCAAGGGTGCATACACAATGTAAAATTTACCAAAAAGTGGTAAATTTTACATTGTGTATCCCATGGCCAGCACGCTCCCCAGATTTGGGGCCGTGCGATTTTTTTATGGGGTTATTTGAAATCCCTGGTTTATGTTGATCGACCACGCATAATAGCTCACCTCAAGAATAACATTCGCGACGAAATTGCCAACATACCAATTGATATGCTGCAAAGAGTGCTCACAAACTTTAAAAATCGTCTTAATCAGTGTATGCTCAATGGGGGTCATCATTTAACCGATGTCATTTTCAAGACTAAATGAAAAAAAAAATGGGATATTGTATTCTCAAATAAAAAAAGAATTAAAACAATAACTTAAGTAGTTTTGTTTTTATTGACATTTCAAAAAAGTAAGTTTCTCTGGCGCACCCTGTATATAGATTAATCATAATTTATTAATACATATTTGTTTTTTTGTTTTTTTCAAGTATTTTCAGCCATTAATAATGCCCCTGATGTAAAGAATTAAAATAAATTTAAACCAGTCAACACACTTTCTCAATTCGCCTCAGGCCCGTCTTTTAGGGGGGGGTCAATTGTCCCCCCCCCCCGACTTTGGGAAATCAATGTATTGGCATATAAGTGGGCGTGGTTTTTGCCACTTTTTGGTAAATTTTACATTGTGTATGCACCCTTTGCCCCCCCCCCCCGCTGGAAAATTTCGAAATGACGTCGTCGCTGACTCGCCTATGGACCCTGAAGCGATCTCTCGATGACGTCATAAAATCCTTCAAAATCTTAATTTTTCAAAACGTCATAACTCGGTCAATTTTTGTCGTAGAGTAATGATTTTTTTTATTTTTAAAAGTTAGTCTCAAGAATGTTTTACTAGGAAAGATGATTGATACGACTGGGTAGCTGTATAAAAATTTAAATTTCGTTACTCTTTCAAAATTTGATTCTTTGAAAAAAAATTCATAGACCCCAATTCCTTTCGTAATTCAGATATTTTTTTCCTGAATGAACAATATGCTTAAACCTAACGGTTTAGAAATTTGCTATTGGGCCACGATTGGAGTGGACATTTCACACACTCCAGGGTCCCCCGTACCTACTACAACTCGTGGTTTAACCGGGATAGGACCCTGAAGAGCGCTCTGTTCTTTTTGAAACAGAGCAAGGGCCGAGCAAACCCTTGGCCTAGCACCCCAAGAGGTATCGTTTCACTTGGAGGACTTTGTGACCACGACATTTTTAACGTCCCCCAGCTACCATTAATCAGGACGGTGGGATCTTTGATAGGCTGGGATCGAACCCGGGTCCCTCCGGTCACGAGTCCGACTCCTTACCGATCGGGCTACCACGGCCTGATTGGAGTGAACACCATGTATACCCCAGAATACTGCACTCGGGAATTTGAACCGTAGCTCTATTTCGCGTGTAAAATTGTCAGGAATCGCAATCAGGGATTGAATAAAATGCGAAATTGTACCAAAATCATAGAGCTCCGGGTGCTTAGTGAGTGAAAATTGATCCGAAGTCTAAAAATTGAAAAAATACCAACAGAACGTGGTATTCCCAGGTGGTCACCCTCCCAAGTACTGTCTGTTTGCGTTTTGTGCGCCTGGGAGCCACGGACGCTTCAATCTGAAAAAGGGGAGATAGGTTTAGGATGCGCACTACCCGATGCCATCAGCTTTTGTTCGCTTTCTACTTCCTCGTTGCTTTTCCCCCTATTTCGAGCAAGTCCGAGGGCACTTCGCGCGTGCGCAGATACAGCGGAGGTCGCACGAAAAAATTTTAGACAGTACTGACCACGCCCGACGTTGCTTGACTTCGGTGATCGGACGAGAACCGGTATTTTTCAACATGGTATGGCCGTTGACAATATCTGAGAAGCTGTGCAGTATTATAAGCTTTATAGACATGATTGGAGGCTTGTTTAACGCTTTGAAAGTTTTTTCGAACATTGAATTTTAGTGTTTCAAGGTGATATGTGTTTTTGTAAGAAGTTTTTAAATTATGAGATGAGCCCCAGTTTGTGCATCTAAAGAGAGAGAGAGAGAGTGGATAGCGTTGGTTACTGCTGCTACCATCTTCCGAACTTAAGAGAAAACAAGCAAGAAAGTTGGAATTAGCGATAAAACAGTCAAGTTCCTGGTTAGTAGGAACAGAATAAACATAGGCGGCTGGTGTACCAAAAAAGTTGGGGATCAAGAGACTAAAGAGGTGTGTGGCTGTGTGGAGGAAGAAGGCAACACCTCTGTAGTCTCTTTTTTTTTAATTTCAATTTGGCTATATTATTGTATTTTAACATTACTGATAAAATGACATCTAAAATGCGTAATATTGCCGCAAAAATCAACCAGGCTTTCCAACCAGGGTTGGCAAAGGTGGACCCAGCCCGAAAAAACCCGCCCGGGTTTTTCTGGGCGGGTCCACCAATAAAAGCCCACCCGGGTTTTTGTCAAAAGTGGGTTTTAAGTTAATTTCTAAGTTATCAACAAATATAGTCAATAATAATATCCTCTAAATTAGACATAAAAAATAAGTAAGAAATTAGGTTTATTTGAGATAATTTTTCGTAGAGTAATTATTTATTTTATAAAAAAATTATTATTTCTTCAATTTTCAAGTCATCGTCCAGAAAATTTTTCTAGCTATGATACTGCTTTTTGTTGCAAAATACTTATTATTATTTTTTTATAGCAAATTTCAAATTTTAAAATAAATTGGAAATGAACCATTGATAAACTTCTTGCAGATGGAAAATAAAAGCTCAATTAATGTTTGATGATAATTTTGATTCAACGCAGATGTCAAATTATGATAAAAGAAAAATAATGAATGAAAAATATACTTCAAGTAATTTACATAAATTAGCACAGTGAAAAGAATCATAATAAATCATAACAGTTCACCAATCAAAATCACATTCATTTTTGTTTTTGAAAGACAAATAAAGTGAATGAACAAAAGTAAGAATCACAAATGTTTTACTAAATCTGGTACAATATTGTCCGTTTTTATGCTCGCGAATTTGTAGTTCTCGAAATGGAACAAGAAAAATAAAGTTTTGCTCTTTATTTCTTCTAACCGTATTGCATTTAGTATATGATGATTTTCGAGTGCTATATTATAGAGGTACCATACCACTGACTTGAAGCACTAAACCCTTTCTTTCATTAAAAACAAAAAAAAAAAACAAAGAAAATGCGTCCCCATGCAATTTATTACTACTAAAATGTAATGACAAGCATTTATTAATGAATTTATAATTCTTGCAAAGTTTTAATGCTAACCTAGTTTTTTCTTAAGATAATTTCAAAAAAAAAAAAAAAATCGATTAAGAGTCCCCCCCCCTCCCCCCATCTGAAATTACTCAGTTTTGGTTTTGAAAATAGGAGGGTGGGGGGAGACATTTCCCTTATCTCAGACACACACCTATCATAGAGATATGCCTTATAAAAACATGCAAATGACATGACTAGATATTGAAGCAGGCTACTTAATGAGAAAAGGTGATTATTTCTATTAATAAACAAGTGCAAATGGTTTTAATTTTTTAATGGCATAAATTTAAGTTTTTGAAACTTTCACACCCTAAATATTCCTGTATTTGTAGGACAGCCCATTTGCAACAGTTCTTCTATTTTGTAAAAGACAAGTGATAAAAGTTTATAGCTGAAACCATCGTCCAAAGCTTCTTAAATATACACATTAAATATTACAATTTGGTTGATGATATTATTTTTTGATATTGTTACTAATATTAATTATTAATCCATTGACATTGATTAAATGCAATTCAAAACTTCAACTTTTTTTTTCCTGAATGAATGCATACATTATATATCAATCTCCGCATAAGAAATAAAATTTAAACATACAAAAACCCAGAAAACCCGTAAAAGCCCAGAAAAATCCGCAAAAACCCAGAAATACTCACAAAATCCCGGGTTTTTGCCAACCCTGTTTTTAACAGACTTACCCCTAACGATCTGAAGCTCCATTCTTATGAAATAGCATGAAAAATATTAGGATTTTCAGCTCGTTTTTGGAATTTTCAGCTTTTATTTTGGTGAAATAAATCGATCCACTCAGTAACAAATCATTTCTTTTTCCCGTGAAAAGTGAGGGACAAGGCCCCTTTACTTTTGGAAGTGAGGGGGCAGTCGCCCCCTTGCCCCCTGTACGAGCCGCCTATGAGAATGAATATGAAATTTTTACTTGATAAATTGAGGATTGAGCTTTTTTCTCCACTTCCCGGTTGCATAGTAAGCACTTTAAATGTAATAGCAAATTATAAAATTAGGAGTAAGGAAGTGGAAAAGGGGTTTTCTCTGCTTCCTTCCACTCTATTGTAGAATTCATTGCGGCTACTTTTGCGAAATCCAAATTTTTATAAACCATAAACTTCGATTTTAATGTATTCACGTATATGTGGCTGTTTGAAAACAAACATCTAATAACCAAGAATGTTACGAAAAAAAGCTCTTAAACAAGCTTTGAGACTGATGACCTTGTGCCAGAAACGGATGGAAAACCAGTGTCGTGTCGTTTGAATTTATTTTAAAAGTATTTTATTAATATTTATTGCGATAGAATAATTTTCCAGTTAGTTTTTCCCTTTTTTTCGGCGGAAAAACACGTTTTTTTTTTTAAAAAACACCCTTATAAATTTAACGACATTAATTCTCATCATTGAAGATCAGTAAAAAATAATGTACGCTGTATATACAGGGTGTCCACTCCAATCGTGGACCAATAGCTAATTTCTAAACCGTTAGAGATAAGCATATAGTTTATTTAGGAAAAAATCTCCAAATTACGAAAGGAATTTTGGGTCTATTCAATGTTTTTCAAAAAATCAAATTTTGAAAGAGTTACGAAATTTAAATTTTTATACAGCCCCCCAGTCCTATCAATCATATTTAGTAAAACATTCTTGACACTGTAACGTTTAAAACTAAAAAAAAATCACTCTTCTACCACAAAAATTGACCGAGTTATGACGTTTTGAAAAATCAAGATTTTGAAGGATTTCGCATACGGTCCCTTAAGCGATCTCTCGATGACGTCATGAAATAATGCAAAATCTTGATTTTTCAAAACGTCATAACTCGGTCAATTTTTGTGGTAGAAGAGTGATTTTTTTTTAGTTTTAAACGTTACAGTGTCAAGAATGTTTTACTAAATATGATTGATAGGACTGGGGGGCTGTATAAAAATTTAAATTTCGTAACTCTTTCAAAATTTGATTTTTTGAAAAACATTGAATAGACCCAAAATTCCTTTCGTAATTTGGAGATTTTTTCCTAAATAAACTATATGCTTATCTCTAACGGTTTAGAAATTAGCTATTGGTCCACGATTGGAGTGGACACCCTGTATAATCTTTATGACAAGTGTACGCAGGGGCGACTCGAGCTAAAATTTTTGGGAGGGGGAAATTAACAATTTGCTGAATATAGTTCCAATTTTACCGAATGATAAAATACTAGCATGCACACATGGCGTACATGCATAACATTTAGTGAGAAAAAACAAAAGCAAAAAAAAAAAAAAAAATCAAAAAACTAAAAAGAACAAAAAATTTCAATGTTGCAATAGTGCCTTCAAATTGCCGAATCGTCAACGAAATGTACCGAATACGAAAATTTTTAAGAGGTCACAGCGCCCTCCCGTGACCTCCCATCGGGCGCTCCTAAGTGCACGAGTGCAGGTTGGGTTTAATAGTATACCTTTACTACCGCGTTATAATTACTATTTCCTTTTTTATATGGTTATGCCTAGTAATTATCTAAACTAGAGATGTTCCAGAAACGATACGAAAGAACAGCAAATAGATTGTTGTCTACGAAGAATCGCATGACCTTTTTTACATCTTTAAATCTCTTTCCATCTTTATATCTGTCAAATCGGTATGCTGTTCACTACTAATACTTAAAGCATTGGTTGGTCAGAAAGTTTAGTGAGCATGATATTTCACTGTAACTAGAATGGGTCAAAATCCAAGTTGCACGCTTAATTGCTTTACCTTTTTTCACCTATTTCACCTTTAACTTCTCTTGAAAACTCCCTCGAGTATCCTTTTTCAATGATAAATTTCCTTCATTTGATACCGCATATGATATGTTTTGTTTTTTAAAAAATTTCTACGCTTTTCCAAGATGGCGTCAAAAAAAAAAAAAGCGCATTTCGCACGACAGTACGAGTGTATATTTTTAGTATCTTCACTATTTATATGTCAGATATTATATTCCTTTTTAGCATGAAATTTCCTTTAATATGATACCACACATTATTTTTTTGAATTTTAGAATTTTTTTTTTTCAAGATGGCGACCGAAAAAAGCACATTTTGCACGACATTAAGGGTGCATATTTTTAGCATCTTAACTTCGCTTCAAATTTCCCATGTTTTATCCGTTTTCAACTTCAAATTTCCTTTCATTTGATACCACACATAATTTTTTTGTTTTGAAAATTTTTCATGATTTTTCAAGATGGCGGCCAAAAAAAAAAAAAACATATTTGTCCCACTAGTACGGATGTATACTTTTAGTATGTTCATTAGGAGACTGGAACCTACCATTTCTAACAGGAGTTGTTTCTGTTGCAATTCGTTCAACCCATGGGCGTCGCTGCCTGCTGAAGATTGGGGGGGACTTTGGAAAAAGAAATGCTAGGAAAAATTCATGTTTTTCAAACATGTTTAGCCTTTGTAAAGACCAGTGAACATTGCAATTTTCAAATAAGGACAGTAGTATACCCCCCACTCCGCGGGACGCCTCAGGCAATCATTGCCCCGTGAGGGTGCGTCCACTCTCCCACGGAATGGCGTGGCTACGGATCGGTGGGCGGAGCATCTCAGTTTCTCTTTCTAGTGCGCATCTCTAGTGCGCACGAACGAATGTTCACGATTAGAGTAAGAAACTATTACAGTATGCCAAACTGGCGATAAAGTTCATTTTCTGCAAAAGATAAAAACTTTGAAAAGAACCAATCAGGGGGTTTGGCGGAAAATAATGTTTTCAAGTCAGGTAAAGTTATGACTATTTCCTGACATTGATGTCAAAATGTTTTGAGTTTGTGTCGCTAGGTCTGAACTCGCATAACCGTAACTTTTTGTAAATTTTTGTTTACATCTTGTCTTTCTGAAATAGTGTGGTTATAGTGTCAGGTGGGGGAAATTGGGGCTAAAATCAAGCTTTTTTTCAATTAGGCCCTAAAATCTGGCTATTAAATTAATTTTAATGAAAATTTTTTAATGCAATTTATATACATTGGACTCATATAGATTAAGTATGAAGCAGATTTATTCAATTTTGAAGGTTTATTTTCTCTCAGTCATACATTTAAAAGATCGTGTTTTGATAGACCCACTTTCCCCCATGGTGGGGGAAAGTGGGGCTAGTTTAGAAATACGTGTATATCAGCACAAAAAATGTAAATATTGTTTTTTTAGTAAGAATACAGTGGAATAAATGCACCTTAACTACATTTAAATGCAGAAACGTAAATATTTATACATTTTTAATTCTGGTATTTAATTAAAGAAACAATGTCAACAGAAATCGAGCATTGACTATCGATCAGATGGGAAAACACTGGTTTAAAAAAAACATTGAAAAAAAACATTGTTATAAAAACATTGTCACAAAAAATGAGAAAACTTTTGTTTAGTCATTCAATAAAATTACGAAAATACAGAGAATTGTGTTAAAAAAATAAAGCTTTAAACCTTTACAGACGTTGCCTTTAGCAACCGAATGAATCAGCTTCATATAGCACTTAGCTAAGCCTAATCATAGACCCACTTTACCCCACCTCAGAAAAAAACTTATAAAAAAATGAATTTTCAAATTTTTTCTTACTTTTATATAGCGATAAGTTCTATGAATAATCCACTTTAACTCTGTACAAAAAATTATCGATTACGCTTCTTAATAACAATGTTTTAAAGAAGTTTATTAGAAGCTTAAAATTACATTTTGTATGGAACGAACATTAACTAATATTTTTTTCATTATTTAAATTACTGCCAGATTTTAAAACTAAAACAAAATTATTTGCTGTAATCTGAATTCGCGTCTCAAAAAAAAAAATTAACCAATTATCTTAATTAGAATCGAATGAATTGGTGTTTTTCAAAATAGCCCCACTTTACCCCATGGACCCACTTTCCCCCATGGACCCACTTTCCCCCACCTGACCCTATTAAAGCAGTGAATAACCGCCCCTAAGCAAGGGCTAAGGCAGGAACATGCAATACACCGCCAACTCGGTTATTTCAATCCGTGGACTGCAGTTTCGTACTTGTAACTTTAATGAGCAATGCTTGTTTGATTTTGTGCATGAAAACAACTTCAAAATCAAAGCTTTACTACATGAAATCAATTTAATAGATGATTTTGAAACTCAATCATAGAAAGAAATTATTTTTTTTTGCATTTATGTTGGAAATTAATTAAAATGTCTATGAATCAAAGATGAAGAGAAATTGCACTTCAAGGCCATACCCAAGGGGTGGGTTTTGGGGGTTAAACCCCTCCCATTGGAAAAATAATAATGAGTCAAATGAAGAAAATACATGGTTGACGTAAATTAGCTTGAAAATTAAATTTTGTGTGAAACGCTTTATTTCTTCAAGACATTTTCAAAGTTAATGTTCCAGACGGTTGTAATTCGGAAGAGGGGGGGGGGAGGAGGTTTCTTGACCGTTTTAACTCTATAATTTTGCCCAAACAGATGGTTGAAAAAACTTATAAAGAAGTATACGATAGTTTTTTTTTCAAGCGGGCAGTTTTTTTCCTCTAAAAAGACCTTTTCCTTGTCAAAGAATCAACCAAAAGCCTGCAACTGTTCCAATGAATGAGTGACCCATTTTAAACGCAAATTATAACAAAAAGGTTTGAAATGAAAATGCGCTGTTTTCAACAATTTTAATTTGAAAACCAATGTATTTTGAAAAATACACTGTGCGTTCAAATAGTTCCCGAAACAGTCCAATCCCAAACCGTGTTGCTCTTATTTAGTTGCAACTATGCAATATGCATTAGGGTGGGCCGAAAAAACACTTTTTTTTTATTTCGAATTTGTAATAGCGCGGAAAAGTTGCGAATTATGAAGACAAAAAGAAGGAAAAAAAAATTATCGAAATCGGTTGATATCTTCCGATCGCGCATAAGGCCTAAAGTTTGACAAAAATTGAAAAAACTTCATTTTCGCGATTTTTTTTTTAAATTTTTGAATTGGATGTTTTCGAAATGTAATAGTGCGGAAAAATAGCTAATTGTAAAGACAAAACGAAGGAAAAAAAATTATCGAAATCCATTGATATCTTCCGATCGCGCATAGGGCCTAAAATTTGACAAAATATGAAAAAAACTTCATTTTTGCGATTTTTTTTTGAAAAAATTTTGAATGAAATGTTTTCATAATTTTTTCGCGCGAAAAAATTTATAATTATGAAGACAAAAAGAGGGATAAAAAGGAGGAAAAAAATTATTGAAATCTATTAATATCTTCCGGTCGTGCCTAGGGCCTAAACTTTGACAAAATATGAAAAAACATCAATTTTTCGATTTTTTGTTTAATTTTTTGAATTAGATGTTTTCGTCATGCAATAGTTTGTAACGTTTACTAATATAGCCTTAAAACATTGTGCTTTGATTTTGTTTTGGTCATTCAATATCTTCCGGTCGCGCATTAACCCCAAAATTACCCAAAATAATGATGATGGGATCCAGATGGCTGGATTTCATTGCCAAGCACAAAAACGTCAAAATTGAGCATGCGTTGAATGGCCGAGGTGAAGCCAGAATCTGCGGCACATCTGTGGATGGACTGTGCAGAGAAACGAAAACAGTTTTTCAGTATCATGTAAGTTTCCTTCTTTTTTTTCTTTTTATTTTTTTAAACATTCATGTATATTTGCATTTATTTTCTTATTCTTCATTTAACAGGGTTGCTTCTTCCACGGATGCCTTGTTTGCTTTGATGCGGAGGCATCGAACAAACTAAAGGGGGTATCCATGGCTGCCTTACGGCGAAAAACTGAGGAAAACACAGAGAGATTACGAACATCAGGATACGAGGTTGTTGAGATCTGGGAGCACGAGTTCCAAAAAATGAAAAAAGAGTGCAAGAAGCTGCAAGATTTTTTGGATACACACGAGCTACAAGACAGATTGCGACCTCGAGACGCTTTTTTCGGAGGCAGGACAAATGCAGTAAAATTATATGCTGAAGGAAGCATTAAATATGTGGACTTCACGTCTTTATACCCATGGGTAACCACTTTTTCTTATTATTCCACTTCATCTATCGAAAAAAATGTATTGTATTTATCGTATTGTTTTGCTTTTCGTTTTTCAGAAAAAATATAGCTAAAATTTATTTACATACGTATGTATATATGTTTTTTGTTTATTTTATTTTTTTTAGGTCAACAAGTATTGCCCATACCCAGTTGGGCATCCGGAGATAATCACGGAAGGGTTTGGACGGGTCAGTGATTATTTCGGCCTTGTTAAATGCAGAGTCCTGCCTCCTCGCGGACTCTACCTTCCGGTACTTCCAGTAAGGTGCAACAAAAAGCTGATGTTCCCTCTTTGTAAGACATGTGCCCAAAATTTGGAAGGTGCTCCCTGCCAGCATACTGATGATGATAGGGCATTTATTGGAACTTGGACGTCGGAGGAATTAAAGCTCGCTGAAAAAAAAGGATATGAAGTGACTAACGTATGTGAATTTATTATTATTTAAGTATAATTTTTTTTCTGATTTAATGTTTGGTGTTCTTATTTATGTTCTTTGTATTTAAGATATACGAAGTCTATCATTTCAAGGAGTCAAGTACTTCACTCTTCCGCTCCTACATTGATCTTTTTCTCAAAATTAAACAAGAAAGCAATGGTTGGCCGGCTGAATGTGTGACGGAAGAAGAGAAAAAAGCATACATTGCCGAGTATGAGCAGCGAGAGGGGATAAAACTAGATGCCAGCAAAATAGAAAAAAACGCAGGACGGCGTCAAGTCGCCAAATTAGCATTAAACAGCTTTTGGGGGCGGTAAATATATTTTTCCCCACTCCTCCCTTTTAAAACTGAAAATAAGAATAGATACATTTTTTAAAATAGTAATAATAATAATGTTGAGTATCATAATGATTTTAAAGTAAAAAGTTTTTACAAAATTATGTTCTCTTTAACAGTTGGGGAATGAACATCAATAAAAGTCAAATAAAATATGTCACATCATTGGCAGAATTTAACAAGATGTTTGCGGACAGCACAAAAAATGTAAGTTGTTTAATAGTCGTATTAAGTAAATACAAGTTGTGTGTGTGTGTGTGTGTGTGTGTGTGTGTGTGTGTGTGTGTGTGTGTGTGTGTGTGTGTATTTTTTACTTATTATTATTATTTTGAATTTTAGATAAAAGATGTGTATTTTCCAACCGAGCAAATCGCGGCCATTCACTGGGAAACAGAGAAGGAGTTTGTGTCACAGGATGCGTCCACGAACATATTTCTGGCAGCCTTTACAACTGCATGGGGAAGAATAAAGCTCTACTCAGAAATGGAGAAACTCGGGGATGCAGTCCTGTATCACGATACAGACTCCATTATCTACGCAAGCGACGGGAAAAACGACCTTCCTCTCGGTAACTTTCTCGGTGAATTGACCGACGAATTAAATGGGGAAACCATAAAAACATTTGTATCTGGTAAGCATTTATTCTTAAGGAGCTTGAATTTCTCTCATATGTTACTACATTTATTTTCTTTAATTTTTTTTTTTATTTATTTATTTTATGTAGGAGGTCCGAAAAATTACGCCTACGAAACATCATCTGGAAAGACGGTATGCAAAGTCCGTGGATTCACACTGAATTTCCAGAATCAGAAGTTAATAAATTTCGAATCCATAAAGGCGCTGATCTTCGGAGACGAAGAAGTCCCCATTACCATCGAAACAACTTCGAAAAAAATTTGCAGGGAGCATAAACGAAGAAAAGTGATTAATAAGGAAGAGAAGAAATTATACAGAATTTCATATGACAAGAGGGTCTTGCAAGAAGATTATTCCACATTACCGTATGGGTTTTGAAAAAAAAAAAATTGGAATCAAGGAAAAAGATAGAAGATTTCTTTTTGAAAAGGAGAAAGGAAAAAAAAAAACGGACCCGGGCGGGGCCCGGTGGGAAGATGGGGTAATCTGACCTTATATTTATATGGCATTTTACCCTGTCTGACTTCCGGAAATATTTGAAAGCTTCAAAAAGAAAAAAAAAGGAAGAAAAAAATATGCAGGTAAGAAAAATTTTCATAATGTCTTTTTTCAGGAGAAAATCTATTTATGCACTTTAAATTTCAGTACTACTAATAATAATAATAAATTCACAAGAAAAAAATTTTTTATTAATATTTTTCGAAAAAAGAGAAATACAGATATCAGTATTTTTTTCCCCTTACAATTTAAGCCACTGCCTTGTAGTAGAACGTTTGTTTTTTTCCACAGGTGTTTTAGGTTTGGCATACATTTTCGTTTTAACATTTAAATGTCTGTTTTTTACGTATGATTTCGGAAAGTTGTTAACTTCTAGCAGTTCTTCAAATTTTTCAAAGCCTGGTGGCTTTTGAATTCTATCTCTTAGTAAGAAATTGATTGACTGAACAACATCAGATCCAGGTATTGTATTGTTATTGAGGACAAGTTCTTTCTGCTTATTCCAAGATAGATTATGTTGATTTAAAAAAGTTATTATTTTCTGAGCAGTTTTTTTATACTTCGCAGGAACAGTACTCATTATCTCGGATTGAATATCAATGTTGTTTTCATCCATTTTCTCAGGAAGGTTTTTCACTGGCTGCTTAACTTCATTAACAGTTGGAAAAACCACATACTTCTGTAATGCTTGAATATATAATTTAGCTTTTTCATCCTCATTATCAGCTTTCTTTTTTAATATGTCTTGAATTTCTTTGTCTAAAATGCTTAAATGTTCATCTTCAAATTGCTCTAAACGATCAACGGGCACTAATGCATATTTTTTACTGAACGCCATTTATAAGTGATGTCAGCACACTAACAGCAGTTGGAATGAGAAATGATAAAAAGCCCTCTCCTTTTTGAACTAAAACACGCCTTTTTTTAAACAAAGGCAGTTTTCTGTCAGCAAGTTTTCTCAAACTTTTCTTAAAAGGAGCAAGTTTATTTTTCACCCTCTTGCTTACTGAGAGATTTCCTTTTAGAAGATTCAAAGCGCATTCACACACAGCTTTGATCAGATTGTTTGGACACTTTTTTAAAACAAGTGTTTTTTTTC